>JAEUWJ010000004.1:0-11223 GCA_018524395.1 Podaxis carcinomalis | reverse complement strand
ACAACGCGTAGCTCACACACCTAGATAGCGCCCTACAGAGGCATGTCCCCTGACAGCGAAGGGCCATGCCATGAAACCACCTTCCGGCTCCATGTTGGATAGATACATGACTTATTTGCCAATACTAGTCACTTGTTTACTCTTCCGCATTTACCATATTTACCACTGAAACTTATGACATATACATCTTAACGCCTGTTAGAGGGTTGCGCTAAGAGCCATGCTTCGCACAAGATATGCGACATTTGCATACATTGACACTGGAAATATGCACGGATTTTATGACTTGTTCATACACGATACGACCAGAGGTTTGTTGTCCCCAACTATAAAATCAATTACAACAATTGTAATTGCGTATCACTGAATCACGGTTGTTGATCCAACATTCCCGTGATTTGACCCAGGGTGCTGACCATGAACGCATCCTCTTACGTTTCCCTGGTAGCTGGTCAGACGCCTGTGCCCGAGCTTTTCAACCCAAACTTTCTCAACGACTTGCTTTCTCCTCCTTCTCCTAGCTACCGGCCACCACCAATAATGAAAGGCAAAACGATCAATTCCCAATATGCACTCGTCTCTGCAATCGTCGTCCACCCCGCCGTGTTGAAAAGACACCTGGGATGAAGACCTAGGAAATGTGTAACTGAATAATCCAGAAACTGGGATTTCTGAAATGGGATAAGGTTGGCCACTCAGTACATCTCCCCCTGTGGCCCTCACTCGGCGGTTTCATGCTCATAATCCCACACGTACGTAGGGCCTTCGCCTGGTTGTACAATACCCGAACTGCAATATCCAACGCACACATACTCGCTCTAGCCTGCCCTACGCCCAAGGACAAAAAAAACTGGCGGAGCAAGACCACGCGGATGCTGGAAGGTACCCTCCATATCCTCGTGCTCGAGTATGCGACAAGCTTCAATACCTTTCTCTTCCCTCTGGCTTCTCATTCTTCCGCAACACCGATCAGTCTCGAATCCAACATCCCAACCAACAGCGTCACGAGCACGGTCAGGAAAGGGAACGACAAGCTTTGTGGAGAAATTCTGAAGGTCAGTTTGGGCAAATGGTGCGCAGAAAATGGGGTCGGTGGGGTAAACATTATCCTTTACAGAAGGCTGCCACGTAACAAATTTGTAAAGCTCAGGAAGAAATGCTAGAAATCGGATATATCGAGTCAGTGATGCCCCCACAGAAAATGTTAGATTTCCCACATGAAGACTGGGTTTCTAGCATTCTGTGTGGTGTGTGATAAGGTTCTCGGTCATTAGACACGGCTGATAATTTACATAGGTATCTACTAACCGCCTCATACGACGGCCAAGTCCATGCCTTCGATTATTCCAAAAATATAGTCGCGACCGCACCAGTACATAATGTGCCCATAACCTCCTTTGCTTTCATACCTTTTCCAGAAAATGACAGCTCGACACACGCAATTGCGACATCGTCTCAGGACCTGACCGCCACAATCTCCTGACTTGTGTTCGACTCCACTATGCTTTCATCGCCGTCAAAAACCAAAGTCCTCGCGACACTCCACCTACATACGGCAGCCGTTTCGTCCGTTTCTTCAAATTCTTCTGGGACGTCGCACTACATGGACAGACCTTCACATTCATCCTCCCTTGCGCCCATGCACCCTGCACATACTTGGTATAAGGTTGTCAGTGCACCGCCAGGCGAGGAGGTTGATTGGCCTATCACATCCAGCTATACACTCTGTGCTACCAAGAGTGGAAAGGTCGTGTGTTGGGATGTTCAGATTGATTGATGTCTTACTGAATGGAACCCTGGGGAACTCTGGGAACTCTGGAAATGCCGAGTCGAATTTGAGGAGTGGACCATGTATTGTACCATAGCTAAAATCCTCAACAGATCATATGTCCCTGCTATGGTTGATTCCCATCATATCATATAGTTAATCTGATCACGCCCATGCGCATGGCTCATCTTCACAGGTAAGACGATAGCCGAGTCATGGAATTTGTCCTCATGCGACTTACATTATCTGACCCTCCATCTGGGGAGAGTTCACACAATGTCCCCAACTACCTCCAGTAACAATTCCTCTAGCTGTAGACACCAGCACTGCTACCCCCATCATGGCTAATGGTATCATGGAAGCCACTCCTCCCGTTACACCTGCTCCAACCAACATCAGCTCAGTCATATTTGAGGTTGACACTCATCCAGGAATGCAGTGCCAAATGATTGATAACTTCTCCATCATCGAAGTTGCCTCCAGAGGGCCAATCAAACCTGGAAACCCCAAGTTTACAGCGACTGGATTCCTCGAGCTACCCCTGATGGCATCAAAGAAACTCTATGAAAACATGGAACGGCTTTGGATCCATGATCCTGGCACTATCTGGGTTGTAGGTGAGTGCAACCAGGCCCACTCGATCACAATGAGCCAAGTTCGCAGAGGTGATCTAACAAGAGAAATTAACATGACCACGGGCTAGTACCCTCGTCAAGCTTATAGGACACTGCTTTATTGCTAACTTGGACAACAAGTTGGACGGAACGGTGCCCACCATCGACCCAATCACCAACGAATTTCATCCCCTCGAGAAGACACGATTCCCGCTCAAAATCCGGCTCCCAAAACCAAGTGTAATCCAGAATGCAGAAGCGGCCAATCAACTCATTGCCGGAGATAACAGTAATATCAACAAGCTTCAACGGATTGTCCTAGGCATCGCCGAAAGCAGTGTCAAGAGAGGACCAGAGGGGAACGATGAAGCATCACTAAACGACCAAGGCAAGGAATGTGATGTGGCAGGGGGATCCGGATGTGACAAGTCATTAGGAATTCGTCACGAATTCCTGGAGGGCATGTGCAGGGAAAGCCTTAGCGGGTGACCACAGTTGTTTATCTTATCAACACTGTGCCATTTGTCCAACTACCTTTTATCGTAGGTTTGCGAACTTCTCAGATAATTCATAGGTAGAAACCGTCCACCACAATGATGTTCCTCCTTTTCCCTTCTGCCCCAAGTCCGAGTCCAGTCAAATACCCAGCACCTCTCATTGAATTCGTAGCTACAGAACTAAATCACAGGCAACCTGGCAGCTTCACTAACGTTCGTCAATGTCCCGTCATTGTGTCAGGTACAGCGGGCACTTGAATCTCCTAAGCGTTTCATTGCGTTCTGGAAACTGGATATAGTGCGCCGGGCGAAGGGGAGTCAAAAATATCTCTACCACAATCTGTCAGCCCCTATTCGCAGTCCCTTCTCCAATGGACGCTGTCTCCTCTCTAAATCAAAACCCCTTCGGTCCTCTTCCTAAAGCCGCACAACGTCCACACTCACGGACCGTAAAATTGCCTTACCCTCCCTTGCTTCCATCATTGTGAGACGTCAGACCCTCACACATCGACATCCCTAAACGACAGATGTCATCCAACAGTTGGTCTTCTATCACGTATACTCACGTCCCATCTCTCGGCATGCTCCGCAACACACAATGTGTCCTCAAATATGATCCAGAAGGATGCCAACAATGCTTGGTCGACGTCGAAAGTGGTTGAAAGACCATCAGTGGCGGTGCTGGTTCAGCTGCAGTCACACGGTGCAATCATTGCCCGAGCTCTGAAATGCAGCCGTGACCTTGCAAATGCGACCAAACCTACTCGATACCCGAGATTACAGGAGTTTACGAGGCTGATAGAAGTGAAGTACAAGTGCCCGACGGAGTGCGCTCGTGGACTAATTTACCTCCCCTGCCCTGTCCGGAAAATTGGAAAATGAATCAGTGACATACGATATCTCCAATTCCATGGGATACCCACATCACCTCCATACTTCCTCGGCCCTAAATGTTTCATAACTGATGATATTCATACTTATCCTGCTTTTCACTCCTTGTCGCCTCTATCTTTTCGGGACCCTTGGGTATATATACGGTTGTGGCGTTTGCACCTGCTTCGAAGGTATTGGGGAAAGGCAACGAACAAGATGTCGAAGGAAGTCGTGGACGAGTTGTATATCACCGCGGAGCAATCAAATACTGGGCGGGGAATGTAGGAGACAGATACGGATCTTGTTGGGGTGCATTCTTCCCTTGCGCGAAAAGCTGGGTGGATTTAGGGAGGAAACGGCGAAACACATATGTTTAGAAGGTCTCGTAGGGTAAACGGTATGGCGGACTCGTTGCTGATCGAGGAATCCGGCTTTCTTGTTTTCATTGTGCCCTTGTTTTCATTCGTTCCACTCGCACCATCGCACTCCTATTACGCCCCACTATTTTCCGTATATTTGTATCCCCTGTGCCACTCCTCGTGGTCTTTGCTCAACAACTGTTCCGTTTGCCTCTTCGTACTGTGGCCGGTTCTGTGCAGAAAGCCGAACCTGTTGTCGGACATATATCAGACCTGGCTCAACAGGGGAGCTGGTGCCAGGAACTCTGTCGAAACTAAGTGACCTATGATACCAGAGCGCATACAGGAGATCAACTAGTCCGATAGGCATTCGATCGGCGATGATTCCTTCGCTGGAATCTTGGGTACTCTACTTCTCGTGGCCGGTCTAGTACTGTTCCCTTTGCATTGCAAAGAATGCGTGAAAGTGAGCTGCTGCTCTGGATGTCATCGAATGGGACCTGGAGGTCGACAAAAGGCTCTAGGGCCAACGCGATGACTACGACCTTTGTGTATGATACCCAACCGTTGCTAGATCCATCGGTTTGGAACTTATTAAGTGATTAAACTTCCCTTTGTGCGATCGTTCTCCCCGAATCCAGACCATGGCCCATGACCCAACGCACTACTACGTCAAGTGCATCCCCTGAAAGGCTGAGGTTCTCCACCGGATCCCCAGCCGTTCTGTGACTGCCGTAAAGCGACGTCTACCCCACACCCCCTCAAGCGGTGCAGGATTTACCACTAGGACTTGCAATGAGGACGGCGAGCTCAATTTACAGCTTGGGACTTCTCTTATGATCGTTTCAATGGCTATTTGTGGCGGTCCTTGAATTAATCCATTGGACGCTATACCGAAAACCTTGTGCGGGATTAAGCGCAAATGTGGCAGGGTGCGCCTCCGTTGAGAACGAACTATGCAATGGTCTTGGCTTGACCTAATGTTAGATTTCTTGGCCTGATCTGGCTAAAATAGAACTATGAATGTCCTCTCTGGCAGGCCGGTAGTATCCTTCCAAATCCTGCCCCGAATGGCGGAGGAACCGCCCAGACATCGAACGGCAGTGCACAAGCGAATTAGGTTGCGGCGGGTTATAAAAAGGATGCTTCCACAGAGAGCTACCTCAGAACCACCGTTACGCTACTACTTCCAGGTTCGTTGAACATCACTCCAAAGCCGAGAGCTAGACTGATCTTGTCCAAAACCTTTCCAGACATGAAGACTTCATTCGTCGCTGCCATCCTCGTCGCTGCCATCGGTGTCAGCGCCATTCCAAACCCCCAAACTAATATCTGCACCGCGGTTTGCCGCGAGGTCAAACCCGAATGCCCTCCGGGTGAGGCACCTACCGGCTCCGAAGGCTGC
Source organism: Podaxis carcinomalis (assembly GCA_018524395.1). NCBI lineage: Eukaryota > Fungi > Basidiomycota > Agaricomycetes > Agaricales > Agaricaceae > Podaxis > Podaxis carcinomalis. Next base: position 5,707 of record JAEUWJ010000004.1, on the reverse strand, counting down.
TGGGGCTGCTGCCAACCCGTTCCCGAACCAGTCTTTTGCACGGCTGTCTGCCGGCCTGTGAAACCAGTTTGTCCCCCTGGCCAAGCACCGAGCGGCAGTGAGGGATGCTGGGGCTGCTGCCAGCCTGTTACCACCTTGACTGCTAAGGATGTTACTGAGGACGATCCACGCATTTGCCTTGCTGTTTGCCAGACAGAGAAGCCGAAGTGTCCTGCCGGAGAGGCTCCAACCGGAAGTGAAGGATGCTGGGGATGCTGCCAGCCCGTTGAAAATGCCTAGATACCCTGGACGAGCACATACTGTAGGAAGCTTGGGTTGTTAACTTAATTCCTCTTCAGTGTCTTAAGTCTGTTCGGACATAATAATTCTGATAGTCAACTTTGTTTATCCACGAAACCGAATCTGGTGTGCTTCCTTTTTTCACCATGTGGGCACTACCTGTGCCCACAACTTGACCCATAATTAAGAGTTCGGTTCGAACCTGAACCTCCTGAACTGAACCTGAATGTTCAGTTCAGTTCAGGTTCAGGTCCATGGGCCTGGGAAGAGTCGGTCACGGTTCAGTGAGGTACTGCAGGTATGAACGCAGTTCGAACACGTTCGAACGCGTCCGAACGCATCCAAATAGCCCAAAGTTATTGGGGCTTGGGGGGTACAGCTGGGTGTGAGTGATGTGTTGCATTACTTTGTACAACCAATTTAGGATGCGATCAAACAAGTGCTTGCCTGTAATCAGTGCTCGCACAAAATGACAGCCATGCTATCGGTCCGACTAAGTTTGAACACAAGTCACATTAATGTATCTCCTTAAGCCCCGCATTTTCTTTTCCAAGTTGATGTTCCTCTCTGTTAAAATGGCTGGATTCTATGATGACCACCTTACGGTCATGAGATCTGTACTGTGGGGTTTAAGTAACTGGTTGGGAATCATAGACAATTTCACATTCACCATCTCCAGACTTCGTCTTACCTGCCAGTGTACTATTGGTGAAATGGTGGACAGCACAAGATGGCCTACACAAAACTACTGTTTTCAGCGTTCTCGGCCCATCGTCCAGATGAAATGAGGGGTTCATATCATTCCTCTTGTTTATATTGATTGTTGTCAAAGGCCGTAGTCCTTCCACGACTTGTCCCTCATCTATGTCAGCCGAGTTGCTGATGGGGGAAAGAAACCATCAATATGTGAGGTCGGAATGATTCCGGTCAAGAGGCGGCGAAGGTGTGAAGGAACTCATACTGCCGATCAAAAGACACCTGTAGCTGTTCAACCCCCCACCCAGGTTACTACACTACTACCTAGACGTGAGAAACCCCTCCACTTTTTTCCACCTTGTAACCTTTGTCTCAACCTGTCAATCAGACAGATGCGGAGATTCGTGGCTGTTGGGAAACCTACCGAACTGCTAGTATCCGCCGGTCTAACCTCTGCGCTGTTTGAGTGCTATCACGTTGAGGGACCTGTCGCCGGCACGAATCGGAGAAGATGCCCTTCGGAGCTTTCCTATAAATAACGACAACCCCTTTGATTTTGAAATTAGTGTCCAACTCGAGCGACGGGAAACAACATTGCAATGCCTCCATCGAATTGATGGCTATCGGCTCACGCAGATTTCGCAGTATTCGCTTCGAACGAGTTCCTAGCCAACGGTTGGATCAGAAGGACGGCGAACCTCGAGACATTCCACCCTTCCCTCAAAACGGAGAAACAGAGGTTCTAACAGATCCTGAATGCCCGAAGTTTATGATATGGACAAAGTGGTGGTCACGGGGAAACAATGTTTTGAGTTGCAACGGTGAAGGAACGGCTTGTGGTGGCGAAGAGATCAACGTTGCCAAGAGAATAAGGTCCTCACAGGATATATAAATCACCCTCTGCATTGCCTGGTTTCTCAACCAGATAGACGGAACGATCCGTTGTAAGTGTCCAAACCATGAGTATCATATGGTGAGCACTAACACACTAAATGCGCAGAAGCCTAATCGCCATGAAACCTTTTTGCGTCGGCGCACTTTACACTCTTACGGTCTTATTCACCTTGTCCAACGCACAACCCCTATCACCAAAACCAAGTTGCACAAACCTTCCACCCTCTGCAGTGATCGGGATCCCAATCACGAGCCAGTCAAACTCGTGGTGTGAAGATTGTTGGCGTTGTTGTCGAATCTCTCGTACTTGATCCTAGCCTCTTGTCCATTAAGAGTAACAGTGGTATGCATGGTTATTCGAAACACGGAGTACTCTGCGCCGGGCTTCAAGCGCATGCACACTCGGGATCTCTGGCGTTTTGAGGATTGCACTAATCTCTGAGTCGTTCGGCAGTCGGACTAAAACAGAATGCGCGGATTCAATTGCAACGAATAGAAAACATATGTTCTCAGGCCCCGAGATCCGCAAAGGGCGAGTGCGGCCTTATGGCTTCTTTGCCTTCCAACACCGACCAAAGCACACCATTCGATCGTAATAAATAGCACCTAAAGATTATTTTCAGCCTGTTACATTTCGGCAATTCGTGATCTCAGCATATTTATGGCATGTTTCCTGGCTGAACGGAGTAGCGGCTTGCGAGGATTGCGGATGTGTCTCGCAGAAGGCATGTTTGCTGGAGGTAATCAAAATGGACCTGGCGGCACGCATGTCAGAAGCTGGCGCTCCCCAACTCCCCGGAGATCGTTTCATACCGTAGTGCCTTCATTCTTGTGTGCGGTAGTTCCGATAACCAAGCCCGCTGTGAGGTCTCACTTTTTTCACGACATACGCGTATCTTCAGTCGCACCCGTCTTACCCCGCACCTCAATCGATCCTCTGCGCTGGCAGGCAGAGTGCGAGCTCGAAGCGAAGTTTTGTACAGGACTCCTGATACTAAAAATAGTACATTTCTACCCCTTGCGGATGGCGGTAGACTGCTACTCACCGCCCGCCTCTGATCAGCGCAAAAATAGTTGATAGCTAGACCACCGTTCATAATCATCTAGTCGGTTTCCGGACACCGAAGTTCCCAGCAAAGCCTGAAAGTATAAAAGGTCTAGCTCTGTTGGCCCTAGAATTTCATCTTGCTTCTCAGCTTGTCATCTTTGGGTACTCTCCTGCTCAGTACGTAGCTAAACCTGGGCTGGGGAGCCTTCCTTGCTAACAGACCTCTCCATCTAGCTTCATCCACCTTTACTCGTCAAACCCCTGTTCGTCGGTATGTGGTCCGAGCGTCCGATCTACCTCAGCTTCTAACCAGTCTGTGTTTTCAACTAGAAATGAAGAGCTTCCTTGCTATTACCAGCCTCCTCGCAGCCTTTGTTGCGACCGCTGTTGCAGCCCCCGCTCCCGTCGCTAACAACGACGCGGGCTTCCCCTGCCCGACCTCCTGGCCTCCATTGGGTGGTATTGGACCCGTCTGTGAGCCTCAGACCACCACGACGTACCCCACTCCCGTCCCCACCTAGGCTTGAGTTCGTTCAACCATCCCTCATGCACATGTATCACCTTGATTATACATCACTTGTTGTGGAGTTTGTCAAGTTATGAGGATGCCCAAGGGCCTGTAGCAGTCTGATTGAGTTTAAACTCACATTTTCGATGTCAGGTCAAGACTATATATAACATATGTAATCATAACGCCACTTAAAGTCCACGGCGGCTGCCGACTGCATCGGGTATGTATACGTCAGGGCTGTGCCATGAAATGATGTAAATGAGCAGCATATATTCTGTATATAATCAGAGACCACACAACCAAAAACCCACATACCGCGCGATTTTCTCCAGGAAATATCGACAATCGAAAGATACATATTAACATCTCCAAGGCACTCTCATTAAGGACTTCGGCTGTTCTCCACCAAACCGCCATCCTCTCTTCGTTTCTGGGACTCCAGATGTTCTGTTGCCCGTTGCGACCGGTTCGCTGATTGCTGTCGCTGGCTTGGAGACCGTGCCGGGGGATACTGTTGACTCGAGGATCGTGTTGAGGGATGTTGTTGACTCGAGGACTTCGGAGGATATTGCATATTCATCTGTGCCACAGGTTCTGGCTGTCTGATGTGGTAACCTGCCTCAGGATCAGCAGCCTGACGTTCGGTGAAACCGGCTCTCTGTCGTTCATTATCTTGAAGAACTTCATCTATGAACTTGTCGTCATCGTATTTGCTTCTTCTGTACCTGAGGCAATTGCAAGAACGCGGAAAACCTGGAGGATATTTATCAAACGAAAAGGTGGATGAAGAAAAAACGAAAGCCGCACAAAAAGGATGAGTACCCGCGGTATTACATAGGCCTGATTCTCATTAGAAAGGGAGCATGTAGCATCAATGCGAAATGAGGCTTACCGCAAAGCGCACAACAGCAACAAAATAGCATACAACAATCACCATCTGACATTGTTTTGCAAGCTCGTCGCCAGCGGCGTCTCGGGCGTCTTGTCTAGTATGGAAGAGGTGTTCTGACAGAAAGAGGTAGTCGGTGTGAGGACAAGAAGCCGTGGCAGCGAAAGTTAAGCTGGTTGTGGGAAATCAAGGAGATTTAACTCATCCAGAGCTGCCGGGCAACGATGTCCGCACTGTAACAATAGAATGGCCACGAAAATTCCTCCTTGTTCGATATTTAGGCTCGCAACCACGGAAATGGGTAAGTTGAAAGGCTGTGCTCTTGGCGACGCCAGGTTTCTGGTCTTACTCGAGCTTGATGGCCGTGGGACTCGATGGAACCAGTAGCGAATACCACGAGAATTTGTACTGAGTTCATTTACATGTGTCTCTGCGATTTCGCAGCAGGATGACTCTACCACATAGCGGTTCAAGCATTCGCGTAGTTGACAATGTAGGCTGTCAATGTCGCTACATAGACATTCTCAGTGGAAAAGGTCCTGACGGACTGAAAATACAGATGTCTCAATTTACCTCTGCGGTGCTTGAGCGTACAGGAAACTGTTTTTGAGTGTTAACCCCCCGGATCATCTGTTTCAATGAAGCATGGTTTACGGAAACACTAATGTATTGATGATAACAATGCAATGCGGGGCAATAATACAACAGACAATGAAAAGACAAGAAGTAGCAGGGAAGGTCCAGAAACGGTGCGTCCAACGTCTCAAAGGGATATTAAGACAACAAAAGAGAGGCGTAGAACATAACCGCCCGTCTATGAGATACCAACTTAGGCCAATCTGGTCTTCTCAGCAACAGGGATATTGATGTTCTGCAAAGACAGTGAACACACTTGTCCTGACCAGTAAAACAAGTGTCATATCCATCCACGGCTCCACCTACCAGCAACCTTCCAACCTCCACCAGTGTGTAGGCATTCAGATAACCCACTGGGGCTGGTTAGGAAAATATACAGTGCTAGAAGCCACTGCATTATCACTCCTCGCATCCCCGACGACATACTCGTGGTGTTGCGGACGCGAGATGGAGCCGTAGTTGGTGACAACTTGACTCACCTCTTCACCCTGCAACCTGGGGCGGGCCTGACGAGCGCGTTGGCGGGAACGCAGGATAAGCCTGGTCATAGTGTAGAGACCCAAGAGGGCGACAGAGGCAAGGGCACCATAGAGCGGGGCTTGGGCGTTGGCAGCAATGTCGAGCTTGGCCTTGGAGTTGCAGACGTCTTTCCATTGCTTGTTGCTGGTGATGGCCGCGTTCTATAAACGCGTAAGTGAAAAGTTTAGACATACCGGAGCTTGGGAGGGGGGTTACCTCAGCGCGGTAGATGAAC
>JAEUWJ010000001.1:0-13499 GCA_018524395.1 Podaxis carcinomalis | reverse complement strand
TACAATGAATTGGCTAAATTCAACTAATGCTAAGGAAATTGGTACGCTATATTTAATATTTGCAGTATTTGCAGGTATGATTGGAACAGCTTTTTCAGTTCTAATAAGATTAGAATTATCATCTCCTGGGGTACAATTCTTACAAGGAGATCACCAGCTTTTCAATGTTATAATATCTGCTCACGCATTTATCATGATCTTCTTCATGGTTATGCCTGGATTAGTGGGAGGATTTGGTAATTATTTCTTACCTATACACTGCGGAAGTCCAGATATGGCTTTTCCAAGACTAAACAATATTTCATTCTGGTTATTGCCGCCTTCATTAATTCTATTACTAATGAGTTCATTAGTAGAAAATGGAGCTGGTACAGGATGGACAGTTAAGGATAAGCTGTCTTATTGCAGTAATGTAATAATTAAAAAATTCTACTTGATGCGAGAAACTCCTCTAATCGGAAGTAAATACCTATTCTATAGTTTAAATGGGGTGGTAAAAATGTTACTAACATGGGGACAATTCGCCTGGGTAAATTCAATTGCCCATCAGAGACTAAACGTAGAACATCCTATTAATTTAACTAAAAATAGCAGCTGCATTGTTTGTTCTGCAGCTGCTGCTACTACTAGTAGGCTAGCTTCCGCCAGAAGTAACCTGGCCTGTGGTTGCAGTAGCTGCAGCAGCCACAGGCTGCTGCAGCCACAGGCTGCTGCAGCATCAGCTAATAATGTTACAACGCAAGCATTAAAACAAAATAAAGAATTATTCTATCAATGGTTAGTAGGTTTTACAGACGGAGATGGTACATTTTCTATAGCTTATCAAAATCAAAAATGGTCTTTAGCTTTTAAACTATCTCAAAATGAATATAATATGAGATTATTATATTTTATAAAAAGTCAATTAAGAGTAGGTAATATTAATAAAGAAACAGCCACTAATATGGTTAATTATAGAATTAGAGATAGAAAAAAACTATTAGAGGTTATATTTCCTATATTTGATAAATATCCATTATTAACTTCTAAGTATTTTAATTATATGAAATTTAAGGAAGCTTATAGTATTTTAGAAAATACTAGTTTAACTAAAGATCAAAAAGATAAATTAATGTTTAATTTATTATTAAAAGTTCCTTCTGAGGATTTTATCTCACCTGCTTGGAAAATAGTTAATAATAAAGTTTCTAATACTAAAGAAGCTAATATGGTAATGTCTAAAGCTTGGTTAATCGGATTTACTGAAGCTGAAGGAAGCTTCTATCTTGTTACTAAGTCTAAAGATAGAATAGTTCATGGATTTGAAATAACTCAAAAATTAGATCTAATAGTTTTAACTGCTATAGGCTGTATTCTAGGAATTAGAGCTAGCTCTAAAAAAACGTATTATACGGTTGTAACTACAAACTCTAGAAGTATTGAAAATATTATAAAATACTTTTTTAATACTATGAAAGGAATGAAATCGTTTGAATTTAGAGTTTGGGCTAGATGTTATGTAAAACACAAAGGTGATTTTAATAAACTTAACGAAATTAGAAATAAAATAAGAATTAGAAAACTAGCTGCAAAACCTGTACTAGCATTGCGTTGCTAGGCTACAGCTAATACTGCAGCTGCAGCCAAAGGCTGCAGCTGCAGCAGCAGCCCAAAGGCTGCAGCTGCCGCTGCTACTGCAGCCCAGCCTTTGGGCTACTAGGTTTTAAATTGCGATTATATGCTTGTAGATATAGCCTACTAACTTTAATTAGTAGATATTTTTAGTTAAAAAGGATGAAGAAATAGTCCGATCTTTAGTTAGAGCTAAAGAGAGTAATGATAGTGAATTTAAATTAAATTCATGAGATTACCAACAAATTTTAGTTATCCTCCTTTAGCTGGAATACAATCACACTCAGGTGGATCTGTAGATTTAGCTATCTTTAGTTTACACTTAGCTGGGGTATCTTCTCTACTAGGTGCTATAAATTTCATTAGTACAACATTAAATATGAGAACAAATGGAATGTCATTACATAAATTACCTCTATTTGTATGGGCTATATTTGTTACAGCTATATTATTATTATTATCTTTACCAGTATTAGCTGGTGCAATAACTATGCTATTAACGGACAGAAACTTTAATACTAGTTTCTATGATCCTGCTGGAGGAGGTGACCCTATCTTATATCAACACCTATTCTTAACAAAAACATTGTATACTATTCCTCTAGTAGCTAAAAATTCGACTTCGCCGTTCCATTTTGGCACATTTTATACACTTTATGATAAACGTTTTCCTAATGCTAATGCTCCTAGTCAATCTTTCTTAGAATGGTTGGTTGGGTTTACGGAAAGAGACGGTAGCTTTACAATCAACAGTCGTGGAACAGCTATTTTCGTGATAACACAAAGTACACTTGATTTACAAGTTCTTAATTATATTCATCGAAATCTAGGTTTTGGTCGTGTTATTAAACAAGGAAAACGAACTAGTCGTTTTGTAGTAGAAGATAAAGCTAGTGTAGCACTGCTAGTTGCTCTATTTAATGGAAATCTAATTTTCCCAACTAAACAATCTAGTAGCCTTTGGCTACTCTATTTCTTGAAGCCTTTAACAAACGTTCATTGCCTTTGGCTAGGCTTCGTCAACAAACAGTAGAAGTTATTCCGTTACAGGCTACTAACGGACCTACTATCCACGATTTTGGTTAGCAGGTTTTACAGACGCTGATGTAGCTTCAATTGCTCATTATTAGGTAACTCACACGCGTATCGAGTCCGATTTCTTCTAGCACAAAAAGGAGAAGTTAATCTAACTGTACTGACACACATTACTAAACTTATAGGAGGTGTCGTTCGTCAACACTCAAAACCAGGAGTAAAGAATTAACTGTAAATGGTGCTCGAAACGTAGAACGATTATTCAAATATAGCCTTTGGCTAGATACTCACCCCTTACAAACCAAAATTGCTAAATCGTACCAAATATGGCGAGAAGTTCATGCTTCTATCCTTAAAGGAGAGCCTCTTTCACCAGAGTCTCGAGCAGCACTGAAAGTCAAAGCAGCTACTATTAACAACATGAATTAGTATACAACCCAACGGGAATAAAGGAAGCGGTTCAATGTAATCTCTCTTGCCAGACCTGCTTTAGCCAAAGGCAAGGCTAAGCTAGATTAACAAGATTAGAGACAAGTTGTGAAACTCTAATAGGCAGGTGTTAATTGTATTTATAAAGACCTGTTAGAGTGAATAATATTTATACCACTTTTCTAGTCCATATTATAAAGGTTGTGTAATTTTTGAAGAAAAACAGCCTAGCTGCAGTCAAATAGGCTGCAGCTAATAATATGCTTACCCCGACAGGCGTAAGGATGAACAATTGTTCATTGGCGATACAAGTGAAAACGGTCAACGTTTGCTCATACCAAGACCGTCGGTAGTTTAAACTATCGCTACAGACTGGGTCACTTGTGGGTGCCTGAAATGGTGCTTAATGTACAGTCGATTCCTTATATTACACAAGGCTATTCACCGCTTAAAACTACCAGCCTACAATAGTACATGGGCCCTAGAGAGAGCTAAAAAATCTAGGGTTTTAGGGAATGGGTTCTTCGGTCAAAATTGGCCCGATTTATTTAAAATAAATATGAACTGCACTGTATGCTGGAACTGTCTGTTAAATGATATTCCTACTATGATTATAAGTGGTTCCAGCCTTTGGCTGAATATGAAATCCCAATCTAGTAAAAATGGAATATCTAAGACACAATCAGCAGGTAACCAACGACACAAAAGTAGTCTAGTAGGAACCTCAGAGACTACACGCGCAGCAACTTTACCTACATCCATTTGTGAATGGCTAGCAGGAATTATTGATGGAGATGGCTGTCTTCTAGTAAGTAAAAAAGGATATACTAGCCTTGAAATTACTATGGGAATAGAAGATCTAGCACTACTTCGATATATTCAACATAAGCTAGGAGGAAGTATAAAAATGCGATCAGGAGCAAAAGCTTATCGATATCGACTTCAAAATAAACAAGGTATGACCACTTTAATTCAAAATATTAATGGTCATATCCGACATTCTGCTCGACTACTTCAATTACATCGTGTTTGTCAACAGCTTAATTTCCCTGTAATTCAACCAGTTTCACTTATTTCTAGCCCGGCTAGTAATTGGTTTGCAGGATTCTTTGACGCAGATGGTACTATTAATATTAGTATGAAAAATCTACGACCACAACTAACCATACGAGTAGTTAATAAACATCTAATAGATGTAGAATGGTATAGAACAGTATTTGGTGGTAATATCTATTTTGATAGAAGTCAAAATGGTTATTATCAATGGTCTGTGCAAAGTCGTGAAGATATTATGAAGATGCTAAATTACTTTAAATCTAGCCATTTTCGAAGTCATAAATCTAAACGATTCTTCCTTATTGAAAAATATTTTAAACTTTATGATCTACAAGCTTATAAAGAAGACAGCATTCATCATAAAGCATGGCTTTCATTCATGGAAAAATGGAATAAGTTGAAGATATAGTCCAACTCTTTATCTGTTTTAAATAAAAGTTCAAAATAGAAAAGAGAAGCATCCAGAAGTATATATCTTAATTATTCCGGGATTCGGAATAGTTAGTCACATAGTTTCAACTTTCTCAGGTAAACCAATATTTGGTCAACAATGTGGCCCTTTGAATAGTGTTTTCTACCGACACTATTTTATCGCAGCGTACTATATGCAGGAAAGATGGGCTATCCTAAACAGTACTAAGGCAATTAAACTAATTTCATGGTATGCTACTTTGATTCTTAGCCTTGTAATAATCTGTTTAGTACTTTCTAATCCGCAGGTAACCAACGCACAAATGGTCTTTGAACAAAAAAATTTTTTTTCTACGCTAGACTTAAGCATGTTAGTAGGAACCTCAGAGACTGTATGTACGCTTTCTATTTGTATTAGTCAAGGTAGTGTTGTCGCGGCAGCGGCAGCCAAAGGCTGCAGCTGCAGCCGCAATAGCGATTCAGATCTAAAAATTCGGCAATGGATTGCTGGAGTCACCGATGGAGATGGAAACTTATACATCTCAGGTAAAGGTTATGTAGAGTATTCTGTAGTAATGGAACCTCGAGATATTGCTTGTCTATACAAACTTAAAGACCGATATGGAGGTTCTGTTAAATCTACACCCCATGCCAAAGCTGTGCGATTTCGATTACATCATAAAGAAGGAATATTACGGCTGATTAACGATATAAATGGTTTAATTCAAAACCCTGTGCGACTAGAACAACTTAAAAAAGTATGTTCAATGTATAACATCCAAGCACTACAACCCGAAACATTAGTTTACAATAGTGCTTATCTATCAGGTTTATTTGATTCAGACGGGAGTGTAGCCTTTGGCTACTACAACAAAGACTCTATTCAAGTATTCATCACGGTAAGCCAAAAACGACGAGATCTACTAGATCTACTGTTATCTGTTTACGGAGGTAAAATATATCCTTCTAACAAAGCTGGTACTGCATTTAAATGGACCGTGTCTCGAAAATCGGAAGTCCTTGCACTAGTTAATAACTACTTTCATTGGAATCCTTGCGTATCAGCAAAAAACAAAAAATTTGGTATGGTAAAACACTTCTATTACCTTTCTTCAATTGGTGCTCTTAAAGCTCCCGTTGAATCACCTCTAGGTAAATCCTTTACCTTATTTGTGGAACGATGGGAAGCTACAAATTCATACAAATAGAAAAAGAGACAGTCCAATCCACAATATTAAGTTGTGAATGTACATTGGAATGGTTTACGCTATGTTCTCTATTGGAATCTTAGGATTCTTAGTATGGAGTCACCACATGTTCTCAGTAGGATTAGATGTGGATAAATATGTGTCCACAGAACTTCACCTTAGCCTTTATTTTTTAGGTTTAGGTGAATGGGAAAAAATCTTGCTATATGCTGGAAACTCCTGTATAAGTAGTCCACTCGTATTTACTGCGTTAGGAAAAATCTACTTAAATACTCTTCCAGGACAATCAGCAGGAAACTTTAGTTTTAGTACAAAAGCTACGGCAGTTACTAAGAATACTTATAATAGTTATCAAAATTTACCTTTAATTTCTGAACATGTACCTAAACCTAATAAAGTTACAAATCTTAATGATAATGAATTTGGTTATTTTTTAGCAGGTCTAATAGAAGGAAATGGTTGGTTTGGTGATAATGAATTGCATATTATTTTTGCTGAAAACGATATATCATTGGCTTATTTAATTAAAAATCGAATTGGACATGGTAAAGTGTACAGCCTTTGGCTGAAAAAAGACAAAAAAGCAGTAGGATATATTTGTAAAAATAAAAAAGGTCTGTCTATTATTTTATCTTTAATAAATGGTAAATTGGTAAGTAAACCTAAATATGAGCAATTAATTAAACATAATTATAGCCAGCTGGCTGAAAATTTTAACTATACAATAATTCCACCTTTAAATAAATTTACGCTAGATAATTATTGGTTAGCAGGTTTGACTCAAGCTGATGGATGTTTTTACATTAATGTAGTAAAAAGTAAAACACAAAAAACAGGATTTAGTGTAAATTTAGAATTTTCTATAAAACAAAACGATGCTGTTCCTTTAAAACTTCTATACGATACATTTAAATTGGGTAATATTTCTCAATATAGCAGTGGAGCTGCATCCAGCCAAAAGGCTGGGTGCGGTTGGTGTTACAAAAGTTCAGGATTTAAAACAGCTGCACAATTAATTAGTTATTTTGATACATTCAATATATTTGCAGGTAAATATAACAATTACTTAAAATTTAGAAAAGTGTATATTATGATAACTCAAGGTAAACATTTAGAAGATAAAGGTATAATTAAAATAAAAAGTATTGCTACTAAAGGATCCTCAGAGACAAGTACGCAAGAAGCTTAATAGATATTACCTATCTGCTTACAGCCTTACCCCCCCCCCCCCATAGGCTTACAGCACCCGCCTAATGGCTGGTGCTGAATCCAAAAGGCTGGGTGGAGCGGCAATAGCCTAAGAATATTTATTATAGCTAAGATACTGTCCATTTTTATTATTAAAAAGACAAGAGCTTACTTCACAGCTGCTACTATGGTTATTGCAGTACCTACAGGTATAAAAATTTTCTCTTGGTTAGCTACATTATACGGAGGTAGCTTAAGATATAACACACCATTATTATTCGTGTTAGGATTCTTAGCTTTATTCACTATCGGTGGGTTATCTACTCCGGTTAGCTCACTTTAAAGGCTACTATATGCTGGGAACCTCTTACAACTAAGATACTCTAAATCTATAGAATTTAAGTCAAAAAGCTTAGTTTTGAGCAATCAGCAGGAAACCAACGCACAGTAACTCTTTATGGAGTCAAGCATGTTAGTAGGATCCTCAGAGACTATACGTAGCCATCATTTACATAACAGTAAATTATATAAATGATAAGAGATAGTCCAAAAGTAAACTTAGATTGCTTGGCTTGGTAGAAGACTTAGCCTCGCGTCTAGTTTATTTAGTTAATATGAGTTGGGTTGGGCCTTGCTTTAGTTACCCTACCTTACACACCTTTGAATTTTTAGATTGTTTTACTATTCAAAACAACACTTTATTAGATTGTGTTTCCGCCTCAACTTGTATTTTAAGTAAAGTTGTTGAACAAATAAAACCTATTAAAATTTATAATAGCCTTAAAGAGGATAGACTACAACTATTCAAAGAACAAAAAGATAAAACGGGTGTTTATTGTTTAGTCAATTTGATTAACGGTAATATCTATATAGGTAGTTCTGTTAATATTGAACGAAGAATGAGAAGTTATTTAAACAATAGCTTTATAAAAAGCAAACAAAATAGTAACATGCCTATTATATTAGCGTTGTCTAAATATGGACCAGAGCATTTTGCTGTTTTAATTGTCGAATATGTAGATATTGAAAATTTAGCTATACGAGAAACTCACTATATAGCAAATCTATTACCTTATTATAATGTATTAAAACAAGGTTATTCTTCATTAGGTTATAAACACACAGAAGATACTAAAAATTTACTTTCTGAATTAGCTAAGAATAGAGTACATTCTGATAAAACTAAAGCTTTAATTTCTAGAGCTTTAGTTGGTGATAATAATCCTTTTTACAATAAAAATCATTCTACCGAGACTAAATTCAGAATGATAGAAGCTAACTCAGCTTATCCTGTTTATATTTATAATTCATTTAGAGAACTGTTAGTAATTTTCCCGTCAGTTAAAACTTTAGCTAAATTAATTAATTCTAATCATTCTACAATAGTAAATTATATTAAAAACGGTACATTGTTTAGAGGTGAATGGTATTTAAGTAATTTACCAATTAATTTGACTGACATCCCCTTAATATCTAATTGGTCTTCAAAGGAGTCTTATAATATAATTTTAGAAATGAATAATAATTCTCAAATTAAAAAGGCTGTTTTTGTTTATAACACTAATAAAGAGTTTATACATAAATTCGAAGGTGTAACTCAAGCTGGTAAAGAATTAAATATTAATCATTGTGTAATTAAAAAATATGCGTTACTTAATGCACCCTACAAAGGTTATATTTTTAGTTACGAGAGATTAAGAGATTAATTTTTACTTTGTAACTGGAGTAGTATTATCTAATGCTTCATTAGATATTGCATTTCACGATACCTTTTATAAATTGGCAAATATTCCACTATTATCAGTTACTGGTTTAGCTTTAATCGCTCCTAAACAATTATCTCAAGATAACTTAGCAGCATTTACTGTAGGTTTAATTGATGGGGATGGTTCACTACAAGTGAACCATTGGCGACGAACATCACTAAAATATCGTTTAATTGTAAAATTAGCCCACAAACCTTGTAATTTAGAAATGCTAAGTCGAATTGCAGCAGTATACGGGGGAAAAGTTCGAGTAGTTTTAAATAAACGTAAAGCAGCTGCAGGAGTAGAAACTTTACAATGGACTATTGATGATTCTTACAAAATTAAAACAGTAATTGTACCATTACTAACACAATACCCTCCATTAACCAGTCGAGTAGCTCTTCAATTAGCTTTCGTAATTAAAGCTCTTAATGGTATGACATTGAATGAATACTTTGACTCAATCAAAGGAAAATATGACGATCGAGCAAGTCTTATTTCTCCTGTTTCAGCTAATAACTATCCATCTTACTTTGGATCTTGGTTAGCAGGATTTATTGAAGCAGAAGGATCATTCTCTATTCGAAATACTAAAAATGTTATTACATTTTCAGTTTCACAATTAAACGATTTATATTTAATTGAAGCTATTCGAGCTTTTTTTGATCAAAACCATTTAACTATTTCTGCTAAAAATCAAAAATCTGGTAAAATCCTATATGAATTATCTGTAGGGTCATTAGCAGGTATTACTGCTGTAATTAAACACTGTCAACCTTTACTACAAGGGTACAAATATGTGCAATTAGCAGAATTTGTACACAAAGTAAAAGCACTTGACAATCTTCGAGAACTTTTCTGGTATAAACAAAAATAATTGTCATTATGTGTCGTGTTGTCATAACACTGTGGGAGATATAAGGCTATGCTCCCGGTATTAATTTTAATTAATGCTAACGGTGGAAAACTTATGATTGTTCAATCTAGCCTTTGGCTATAAATGCAGAACACACTACGGATCATAAGAAAATACCGTGGGAACCTTTTTTGCTTGGCTTCTACCTAAAAAGGTAGAAGCAATAAAAAAAGGACTCCGTAGAGGCCACACGTGTTAGCAATGTATAATAGATTACTATTAGCCCTATATACATTGTAAGATATGGTCCGATCCTACTCGTGAGAGTAGTGCTTTAACTTTTCCATGTTACAGCCTCTGGCTGCAGCCTATGGCTGCAAGGTCTCCATGGAAATGATTTAATATATTGACATATTACGTAGTTGCTCACTTCCACTACGTGCTATCAATGGGAGCTGTATTCGCATTATTTGCAGGTTTCTACTACTGGACACCTAAAATTGTAGGAAGAACAATAAATGATTTCCTAGGAAAAATACACTTCTGGACATTATTCGTTGGGGTTAAAGAAATAATTCAGATTTGGATAAGCCAGCTAAAGCAGGCCTATAGCGGGTTAAAATGGGTAGGTATAGGTATAGGTTTACAGCCTTTGGCAGCTACTACTAACCTACTAACCTGCTACTACTTAATTTCATACATCACTATTAGATTGTTAAGCAAGCCTATTTCTTTAAATGAAATAATAAATAGAGATTTAAAGGATACAGAAAATAACAATATTGATGATGATACTTTAGATAATAAGTTAAATAGTTTGCCAACACCTAAATCACCAAACCCAAATAAAGGTAAAAATAAGCTAATATTCGAAAAATTAAATAATATTCAAGCAGAAGCTAAATTTATAGATCTTAAAGAATCTAAATTAGATATTCTATTAAATACTAAAGATAAAGCTGGTGTTTATATGTTTTTTAATTTAATGAATGGTAACTGTTATATTGGTAGTAGTGTAAATTTAGCTAGAAGATTTAGAATACATATGAGTAGTGTGAATTCAGTAAATTTACCTTTACCTTTAGCCATTAATAAGTATGGTCCTAATAATTTTGTATTTTTAATTTTACAATATTGTGATAGAGAAGAAGATATTTGTTTAGGGTTAGAGCAACATTACATTGACTTATATAAACCTAAATATAATATATTAAAATTAGCAGGTTCTTCACAAGGATTTAAACATTCTCCTGAAACTATAGCTAAGTTAAAAAAAATGCATACTGGTAAATTACATCCAAGATTCAATACTAAAGCATCTGAACAACAAAAATTGTTAACTAGTTTAGCTTTAAAAATTTACTTACTTGAACACGGTCATCATAATAAAGGTAAAAAAGGTAAATTAGCACCACAATATGGCATAGGAGGAACAAAAATAATTATGAAAAGCGAAAGTGGAGAAGTACTATCATTTCCTTCTATTAATGCTACTAGACAACATTTTAGAGTTAGATTTTCTACTATTTCTTCTAATGTAAACCAAAATAAACCTATTTTAATTAAAGGAATAAAGTGGTTTGTACACTCTGAGACATAATTTATTGCCTAGTAGTAGCCATAAGCTAGCTAGTAGTAGTAGCCGCCAACAGGCTGCTACGCTATCACCTAGGCCAGCGTAAGCTGTAAGCTACAACTATCCTAAGATGTGTTAGAGAAGTTAATTCAATTAGCCCCCAAATTATAAAAATTTGTAAACAACATTCTATATGCTAGAAACTCCTAAAGCTTAGTCTACCAAAAAAAAATTGGTAACAATGACGTAAGATATTACAATGGACAATTAGCAGGAAACCAAATTGTATATCCAGTGCAAGAGTAGGATCCTCAGAGACTACACGAATGTGATTTTTAGAGGCTAGGGTGGGCAGGTTTAGATATACCTGCCAAGCCTACTCTAAAAATTAAGAAATAGTCCAACCTTATTAGAAATATTAAGGATAAATTGTAACTTAACATTCTTCCCTCAACACTTCTTAGGTCAATCGCTAGGCCCTTAAAATCGGTAACGGTTTTATTAGCATGCTTCTATATGCTGGAATATCCTAAAGCTCTTGATACTTTGTAAAGTAAAAATTCAAGAGATATTACAATGGACAATCAGCAGGTAACCAACGACATTAATAGTCTAGTAGGACCTCAGAGACTACACGAAGCAAATCCTATCAAGGATTAAGATATAGTCCATTCCCTTTTGAAAAAAAGGGTGTCTAATCAAAGACAAATCTAGAACTTTGAAAAGAATTAAAAGCGAAAATTATATTCTACTTCAAATACTGGGAAAGATTCAAATAGTAGGCCTAGCCTACCTAATTTTCCTGAAGATCCTGATAATGAAAACTCTGATGACTCCGAACAAAAAGAGGAGGTAGATCAATCAAGATTAATTACAGTTAATTCTCCAGGAGTTCAATTTAAACAAAATTTCCCAGTTGACATAACTAGATTGCCAACTAAACCTGTAATGGTTTATAATAATTCCTTAGACGATCGAAACTTAATTACATCATTATATAGAGATGTTACTGGTATATATCTTTGGCATAATTTAGTAAACGGTAAACAGTATATAGGTAGTGGTTATAAATTAAGTGTAAGATTAGCTCATTACTATTACCCTTCACGTTTATTATCTAACAGATATATAACCCAATCTATTATGAAATATGGACACGATAACTTTAGTGTTATAATCTTAGAAATTTGTGGTAAGTCTGGAACTTTAACTAAATCAGATTATTTATCAAGAGAACAATATTATATTGATCTTTATAATCCTGAGTTAAATCTAAATCCTAGAGCAGATTCCTCATTAGGATTTAAACATAGTGAAGAGTCAAAAAGACTTATGTCTGAATATAGAAAAGGTAAGTCATTAAGTAAAGAGACTAAAAATAAACTAAGTGAATTATTTTCAGGCCCTCTAAATCCATTTTATGGCTATAAACATTTACCTATTACGATTACTAAAATGAAAGAATCTAAATTGGGTGAAAATAATCCTATGTTTGGTCGATTAAAATCTCCAGAATTTATTGAGCAACAATTTAAAGATAAGAGCGGGGAAAATAATCCAATGTTTGGTAAAAAACATTCCTCAGAAACTCTAGCTAAAATAAAAAAGAGAATTTATGTTTATGATGCTGTGACTAGCCAAAGGCTAGAATTAATTAAAGTTTATTCTGGTACAGTAGAAGCAAAAAAAGATCTAAAAATAGGTTATGATACACTTAAGAGATGCTCTCAAACTCATGAATCTTATAAAGGTATGATTTTTAGTAAAGAGGAATTGTCTTTTGATTAGAAAATCAGCTAGCCGGTATGCCAAGAAGAATACCTGATTATCCTGATGCATTTAGTGGATGGAATGCTGTATCTAGTTTTGGATCATTAGTATCTGTAATTGCTACAATCTTATTTGGTTATATCATTTACGATATCTTTGCTAACCAACCTGCTTCAAGTAATAATCCTTGGGCTGTGGCATCTTACTTTACTAGTGATAGTCTATTCAATGAAAATGAAAGTCAAACAAGTAATACATTAGAATGGACATTAGCTAGCCCTATCCCATTCCACGCATTTAAAATGCTACCAGCACAATCTTAATTTTATTAAAAATTAAATTGAAATTAATCAATTACAAGTCTGTATACTAGAAATTAAACACTGCTAGCATTGAGCCACAGGCTGCAAAAACAAAATTTGAATATTACCCCCTAGTAGCCTGTGTCTACCAGCCAAAGGCTGGCTGCTGCTAGCGTATTTATTATTATTATTATATGTAATCTTTATTACAGCAGCCATATAAAAGGCTTTAAATGTTATTTATTAGCACCAGCCATTGGCAGCAGCCATTGGCTGCTGCTGCTGTAGCCGCCTTTCGGCAGCAGCAGC
>JAEUWJ010000055.1:0-68435 GCA_018524395.1 Podaxis carcinomalis | reverse complement strand
CGAAGAGAGGATAGTTATAATTAGTCGTCATCCTGAGATCAGTACGATCGTTGATGGTCAGTCGTTTGTCAGTATAAACGGTCGTAAACATTGGACCATGTTTACAGACATCAATCGTAGTTGCTGGTAAAGGACCTGTGGAAGTTTCTAGTGTTCCAACGACAATGTTGAATAATTGGAGCGCCTTGCAACTAGGAAGCTAAATGGAGTAGACAATTAAACCCGGACGAATACTGAAAATCCGACTTTTTTATATGTGCCCACCCCCAGTTGTATACCCCAATTGGACCTCAGCGTTATAAAGTAACCTCCCTGAGCAGGGTCACTTAATCTCGCCAGGATTCGTAGGCTCAGTTGAGTCGGAGGAAACTATCACTTCCAAGAGCGACACTGCACTCTCCACTATGTGAGATTACAGCTATTCACAGTGGCGTAGAGAATGATTTCAGAAGACCCAATGGGAAACAGGGGCTATGGATTTGGAACACCTTGATATGGGAAGAATAGTCATAAGGATGTTGCTGATCATTCTCGGAATTTGATGTTGCCCCAATTAGCCAGCGAGTAGCGTTAGACGAGTGCTGACCACAGTCGTTGTACCTGTCTGAAGTCCGACGAAGAGGAAGGACGCATCGAAGGCAGTGAATCGATCACCAAGACTTAAATAGATTATGTTCCCGAAACGGTCGCGATGCAAAACACATAAGAAGTTGAGTGCAGAATTATCTCAGCTCGCTCTTATTCCGCTGCTCAGACCACCAAATCCTCGATGAAATACACCGCCGGGAACTGAGGTAACCATGTAAGGAGGCGAAAATACAGGCTAACGTTCGAGCTGAGTTGAATACAATGCTTGAAAGTCACCATGAGATTGGAGACCGCAATGGAGAGCCAGAGATAGTGTTTCATCAACCGTGCAGTCTCCTGTCCATCATGAACCCAGTCTCGCTGGACAATAAAAAGTCTCCTGTCCAAAGAATGGAAGGGAACATGAATTCGAGTTTTAGTAGCCTACAGGCCATCGTATAAAATGAGATCAAGGGCCGCGGAAGCCGCATCTTCTGGAAGGATACTGAGAATTTGAGGCTCAGAATTGGTATGCGAAGCAACCCGACATGATGATACGTTTGCTTAGCACCTGTTCCGGCACTAGCAAGTGTTGGTCGGTTTGGCTTGTGACCTTACAACGGGGGCGCATGGCTCAGAGATCGTACCATTCCCCAATGGCGACGATCTGTAAGGACTCCCGGTTCCTTTTTTGTCCTTCACCTAGAACTGCGAGGATCCTGAGAAAATACTGATTGGGACAAGCTACCTGCGTTTACTGCTCCCGGGAAAGTTGAGAATCGGAGTGGCGTGGATGAATAAGCCTTTATCAAGGATATCGTCCAACTTTTGTTATGGAAGGGTGCACAAGGAGTGCGATTTCGAAAGAGATTTGTACATTTTTGACCTAATTAGTGGAAAGCACCACGCCGTAGAAAGAACAGCGTAGCCTGGCACTCGCCGCCCATGCAATTGGATTCGTGAACCCAACCTTGTCTCGGTCAGGTTGGGCGAACTGGGAAAACCTGTGTAGGAATGCTGGATCCCGAAAAGTTGTGCGAGTAACAACTTGGGAAGTAGGACAGAACAATGTCGGAATTGATTAATTTTCGCGCCATTGGTGAGTACAATTGACACATCTTTGGGCGTATTAGCGCTTGGTCGTGGCAGGAGACCAAGTATTACATACCGATAGACTAAACGTTCTTAAGCCTTGGAACAGCTAGCGACAAGTGGAGACACTCACAGGTGGTCATTGGCTCATCAGCAGAACGGATTTGAAGCTGGTAGAAATAAGCTCGATCATGGTTACACTTGTCACAGGACGCTGGAGGAAACGTAAGGAAGCAGAGCAAAGCGCAGGGCTTGCTGTGTACCTTGTGTCTGGTCGGCATGTGCCCACATTTCATCTCCTCCAAGTACATCATCAACCTCTTTTCGCTTTAGCCTCGTCCTTGATGTCATCTACGGGAAGGAGGATCAGCATGCAAGGCTAAGAGAGAACAACGAAAGCGGAACTTGTTTGGAGATAGGAAACTCATAAGGACAGGTATTGCAGGCCCATTTGTTGTATCCGGTGTCTGAGGAGATGACCAAAAGGTTTGCACAGGTTGGGCAGAAAAGCATAGATGGGGAAGTGGTTCAAAGCAGAAATTGATGTCCCATTCATCCGGTATTTGTACGCTGCCTCCTCCATGTTCCTTATAATCTCACAGCCATCTCCTCGCTCGCCGCATCCCAATGCGTCTCCTCAAACGTCTCATGCGGCATACAGACGACGCTGCTGAACATCAGCAGCGCACGTCGTCCACTCATTCCGATGCGCCTCCCGAATGGGCCCCAGCACCCGAGAAATCCGTACGCCACTCCTTATAAAATACCATCTGATGAATCTAATCAACTTATTATGCCTTCAACAGTATGCTTTCGGAAAATTTAGGGATGCCCCTGAAGACGAATTTGAGGCAGCAGAGCTGTTCTGCCAGATGAACCCCCCTGACCCACCTCGTCTTCTCCCGTCCGCCGTCGTCGATCGTATACAATCTCTTGGTGGAAGCGCCTGGGGAATCCAGTACCCCTCATCGAACAGGTTCTCTGGTACAATTCAGAACAATATTAATGGTGGCGTTGCCAACGTCAGAGTCAGGACAACACCCAAGTGTCGTGATGTCTGTTTGATGAGCGATCTCCCTATTGTCGCTGGACTGTACTCCACACATGCAAAGACGGGAGTATACTATGAGGTCAAAATCAACCGTATGAATGGATGTATTGCGATTGGTGCGTTCCGAGGCTGTTATAGGCATACTCACAGCTATTGTTTCAACTCAGGCACTGCCTGCCGTCCCTATCCCGAATATCGCCTCCCAGGTTGGAACAGACTCAGTGCTGGTCTTCACCTTGATGATTTCCGCAAATTCTTTGAAGATCCTGATGGCGGGCGCGACTACACCTCGGATCTCACCCGTATAAGACCCGGGGACATTATCGGCTGTGGTTATGAATTTGTCACAGGAACTCTGTTCTACACATATAACGGATACCGCCTTCCGCCTGCATTCACTGGAATATACCTTCCCCGTCCGAATTATGACGTTTTTGCAGCCATTGGTGTCGAGGGCGAATGCGACCTTGAAGTCAATTTTGGCGGCGACTACTTCCGGTGGAAGGAGGGTAACGAGTGGGCTTGGATAATACAAGGTCATGTTGGCGGTCATGTTGCTGGGGGATCTGGACTTGGAGATGTTGATGAAGAATTACCTGCATACACATCGGTTCACTCCTAGAGCTTTTCTTTCTCCAATAGCCAACACACCTTCTACTCAACGTCAGGGGTAGATTCATTCATCCAAGTAAGAAATGAGTATTTGAACTTTGGATACCTCAAATTGAGCCAAGCTGAAGCTCGTTTTCTTGAATACCACGAACGGAAGGTACATTGTAGGATACGGCGTGCACCATCACGATCCCATCCCCTCCCGTCGTTTAAAGAAACCCTGCTTCCATCACTCTCTTAACACCTCACCCGCAACGAGCCCAGCAACGACTACACCAATCCTTTCTGGGTCTGCCCCTCCATCTGTTCCGGCATGAATAAGCGAGGCCCTACCTTGCATCAGGAAATGTCCGCAACGGGAAAAGACTAGCAGCTACTCACTCAAGCTTTGAGATATAATTGCCGTCAAGTTCGAGATTCAGCTCTGGGCCTTCGTAGCTAGGATCCGGATACAATCAGCATCGATCACCGCAAGAGTGAGGCGAGGAGAAAGCATTGAAATACTGACAGATTGTTCCGAAGGGCAAATTGGAGATAAGGTTTCCAATAGGGATCTTGTTGGAGGAGTCGAGGATTTCCTATAATTACTAGGAGTTCTTTGGCGCGTGTGATGGCAACATTCATTCTACAGATGCCATTTGAGATTTGAGGGTGTTCGCGGTGGTAGTTAGCGAGGGAATTAATGAAGGAAATGAGTCAGGAGTAATGCGTGCATCAACGTTTGAGAAGGCGTACCTCTTGGGCTCTCGAAATACGCCTAGGCCCTTCTGGAAGTCATCCTCCAGGAACCGGGAATTGGAACGAACGCAGGAAATGATAATGACTCTGTTTTCTCTTCCTTGCCAGTCCTAAACGCAATGATTACGTGGAACCGTCAGCCGCTAGTTCAGTTGTCATGCCAAACGGGAAGCAGAACAAGTTAAACGATTAATGAATTCTGCATCGCGGGATGATTCAAAAGTCCCGGATCTTGGCACCCGAAATGCGGATCCTCGGCGAGTTACAACGATCTCACCTCGACAGTGCCGACATCCACATCTCTCAGATTCTCCTCTCTCAACATTTCTCGGAGTTTCCATACTTGTGCGCGGAAGGGCGATATGATGCCAATATTCCTTGCCTTGAGGGGAGGATCGCATACATTGGCTTCTTTCATGAGCGATTTTACAACCTTCATCACGACTCCAATTTCGCCTAAATTGTACCAGGTGGATTTCTGGCTTGGACAAACACCGCGTTTCGGGGAAGTCGCCGATCAATGACTTGTTGGAGTTTAGAGCTTTGACACATGTTTGACGCACCTCATCAATACATTCCTCTTCGCTTTCACATCCAATTATCCTCACAGGTAATCGACTATCCGGGAGTCCAGACCATGATACCTTGCCAATGTTCGCAAATGGCACCAACGTGTCGTTATAGAACAGTGCAGAGGGTGGCATGAGAATGGCAGGATGGCTTCGGTAGTTCTTGCGTAGATGTGCGCATGGGCGGAAGTATTCGATTGTGGCACCTTCGTTGGCATACAGTGGACGTTCGAAGAGACGCTCAAGGAGGGACATGTCAAGTTCGGCTTTTCGGGCTTCGTCGGAGGAAACGATTGGACCGACTAGATTTTGAGGGCAGTGAGGGTGTATTGGAGAGAGAGGAGAGGAGAGAGGGACGTACGTTGATACCGGTCTCCACAGAGGATGAGTTGGGGTTGGGAGAGTTCGGCTTTGAAATCGGTGGGGGAGTTTGAAACAGGTATTTGAGAATCAGTGGCGACGACCGAGATGGGAATACAAAGCTCGGGTTCTGAGCCTTGGGCGGCCTGCATTTTTTTGTGCGTTACCGAATGCTATACTAAAAGTGACACGCCCTACCTCGTCGATGATCAGATGTGTCCAATGTGGCCGAACGGGGGTCCGTCCTGAATGTGGATGTATCGAGCTGACAACCTCGTTTTCCATTCTCATGAGGGCACGGTTAGTACACTGTGCTTCTGCCAGTATATTCGCATCCACACAAGAGCAGGCAACGACACGGTACTTCATGAGATCTTTGAATGGCGGAATTGAAAATTTGTTCTCGGCAGACGCATCAATGTCTGTGGACGCCAAACATCAGATCTGAGGCTAAACTGGACGGAAGAGGAGAGATACGAACAGCAGAATTGCATCAGTTTTGAGGGGACTTGGTTGATGGTTCGACCTTGGTCGTTCAGGCGAAGCATTTCTGAAGGTTTGAGCGAGTTTCGGAGACGTAGGACGAGAGTATCCGTGGCCGGATTTGATGGAGCGCATAGAAGGATACAGGCGTCTGGTTGAATAGCAAGGACTTGCAATACGGTTTCGACAATCGTTCTGCAAAGGAACTAGTAGGTGTTATGTCGCAGGCAGACTCAAGGATACGCCTACCGTGTCTTACCCGTTCCTGCTGGTCCAGAAATCAGATATGGCACAGGCCATTCTCGGAGGGCGATGGCAGTCACAGCATTCTGACCTGCTGGTTAGATACCAACTTCGCGCGGGGCTGGGTGGATGCGGACCTTCTGTTCTACATTCAAGTCTTTGTCTCTCCATTTCAATTCGTCAGGGACGGCCCTTGCATCCGTGACCCAGCGTGGTGGAGTGTCCGTAATGTTCTTGAGATCGGGGAATAACCATTTAGCGACTAAACTGTGCTCGAAGCCAACGCTCATGGCACCGTTGAGGTCGGCGACGGCTGCCTCCATTAAACAAAATGGGCGTGCATTCACGAGGAAGGATATGTTGAAGGTTAAAGGAAGTTGGAATGGAATATGATTTTCTGTTTGAGCAAGATAGAGTGCAATACCAGTGAAATAATTCTGTATATATTCCTGAAGCGTAGGCGAGTAGAGGTCTAGCACGCTGAATTTTCAGTTGGGAAATGGGTCCAATGTAGGTCATACTCACGAACGAGACCTTCCCTCTTCTGTGAGGCAATAACTCGGGCTTCGAAGGCAAGGCCGGTCCCGAAGAATGGTTCCGTGAAGCCATTCTGTGAAGCAATCACTTGACGCAGTTTAACAAGGTCTCCAGTGTCAAGGCGAGGGTAGTTCTCTCGCAAACCTGGCACGACAAGAGTAAACTCGCACCGTTTCCAGTCTGTGAGTTTGAGATCTGTGACATTCCAAAGAACGATGTTTGAGCGTTGAATGCAGAGGTGATCTACTTCGGCCTGTAGGATGGGATACCAATGTTCATGGTAATGACCAGCGTCTAGGGGTATGTGCTCATCGGGCATAAATGGCGGTCGTGATAAGAGCTGACTCTCCCGTTTCTCGACGAGATGGGAAAGCAAGAAGGTACTTGAATAGTCAGGTGGTGGGAAAGGAGAAACAGGAGGCAGAGGCTCGAGTTGGTGAATGGCTCTTTGTATATTTCTGAGGGATTGTGGTACGAAAGATGGGGCCTGCAGATTGGTTAGCGCTAGACATCGGATAACCAGCAGCGGCGTACATATTTATCCAGTCCGTGATTTCTTGCCTGAGAATTGAAGCTGTGGCAGGCCACTTGTAGAGCTAAGTTGGCTCACTTACGGGCGTTGGGTTTATTTCAGGAGATTTTCCTTTCGTTTCTGTGGTTCCTTGGTTCTCTTTAGTCTGTGTTTTCCTTTGTTTCGATTTTGTATGCGATCGAGGGGCAAGAAGTTGTTTTGAACTAGTTTCATTGGATTTCTTCGGATCTTTAATGACAATACGGCTGCTTTCTGGAGGAGGACCAAGTGTGCGGGGAGACCTGAAGCCGTGGCGCGGGGCTACACGGTCTTTCCAGTAGGGATGAATACTCGAGTCATACTGAGCATCATCTACCTGGATAGGACTTATCGGTTGAGGATAGAAGAGCTGTTGATGTCCATAAGGAGATGTTGGAGGGGCATAAGCCGTTCGCGAGTACGGGGGTGAGTACTGCTCCATGTGGGAATGAGAAGAGATTCAGTTGGGTGATTGTTGATGTGCCATCGTCCTCGAGCTCAGTTTAACAGCATTCCCTCTGAGAAAGCGCTCAGAATAAAGTTGGGAAACGTGGCACAGTGTATACGTAAGATCCTCAGAAGATACAACCTCTGGAGATACACCCAAAGGCGGACGGCAACGTAGGGTAGGGCAGAACCTGTAGGGATATATGATAAGTGGGAGTGTCGAGTTTGCTGTTTACTGTGTTGGATGTTGTGTGGAAATGGAAGCGTTATTATTCAATATATCATGAGCCTCTGAAGTACACAAGGACAAACAGCGCGTCGGTGATCAGGGCGCGCCTGCAATGATCTGGGCTCGCAAAGGCATGACTCTGCTGCAATGATTCGCCCCGTCACTGTTTCCCTGCAACCTCTCCACAAATCTTCTGCATTCCAGTTCCTTGAGCAACACACCCCAACATCCAGCCCATCATCTAATGAATCCAACCTGCTCCAAGCCATCCGCGCCGTCTTGCGTGGATCAGACACCGAGAATCTCTCAACCATACAGACCACATATCATTACGACACACAGCTTGATGATCGTGAACTAACATGGAATGCGAACACTGTCATTCTCAGTCATGGAGGAGTCATTCGCAGGAGATGGACTTTCGACCAGGAAGGCGAGACTATCCAATGGGCTTGCTTGGGTGTGTTAGAGCAAGTTGAAACACAAAACCCCCGTGATGCCTCCGCATCGGCACCTACTTCCACTATATCCTCACCTCAGTCTGGAAAGTCGCCTTCTGAACGACCGACATTTGGTCCTTTTACACGAGCGCAGGCCGCTTCACAGATTTCGTCTAACCATGCCACCCTCGTACCAGCCATCTTCATCTTTCTCCGTAGTGTTGGGAGGATCATTCTTCAAAATGGTGTCGAATACTCCCTCTCTTTGCCATTCATAGTCCGCAAAGCGTGGCCTCTGTTTCCGCACGGCGTCATGATCCAACGGGTGCTTGAGCCCAGTGAATTCCTCGAGGCTGAGCTGACGGGAGAAGCCGTACTTCCTACTATATTCTCCATGACAAGTCCTCTAGCTGAAGCGGCTGCAGTAGGACTGACAGCCGGCATTGCGGGAGGATACAGAGATATTCCCGTCACATTGAAAGATGAAGACGAAAACTCAACGAGACCCCTCAGATCGGTTCCATCTACGGAAATGGTTGTCACTGTTACTCGGCGGGGAAAAGATTGCACTGTATACGTTGTTGTTACTGTGGATGTCGAACAGCGAAAGTTGTCGATCTGGCGATATACCTACCTTAAGCCCAAGGATATGCCTGTTCCGCTCACAGAAAGCCGCACACGGGAGTCAAAAATACGACATTCGATTCCTGGACCAGGAAGTCGGCGCACGTCGGCCATCCACGATGGAGCGGGACGCCTCCATCACCCTTTATCACCCGGTCGTCGGTCACCAGAGGTATCACCTACGCCTGATATTTTCGACGTCCCTCTCCCCGAAATGCCACCTCTTTCCGCTCTTCCTGGAATGGCGCCATCTCTTTCCACTGCAACAACCTTACAGTCACTCGTGTCGGGAGGGCCATCTCAACGATCCGCTGCAACCGCCGCCAAGGCTGGGCGGCTTTCCCTGACCAGAAATGATCTCAACGTGACTATGGATCGTATGCTTCTTGGAGGTCGTGCGGACGCCGACATAGAGATCCCTATCGAGCACGGAAGAATGAAGGCGGCGTATTGGATGCAAAGAGTGTATAGCCAGGAAGTATCTGAGGAAGAGTGAGTACTTTTCCCCTTGTTGTCTTTTGATACTGATTGACGCAGTGCAAAGGCGTGGCGCGACATAACATTTTCAGCCTTCGACGAACGCTTTGACGGAAGCCAGGAACGTTGTTTGATGTCCTTCCAACTCCCGAAATCCCGGCTCGCTCACGTCCTCTCAGTAACTTTTGGAGGAGACAACATGATGAAGGTCGAACCTGTGGCCCAAATCCCCGCCATTGCCTCGACGTCAATACGGGCCACTCGGGAGCTTGTTTGGGACTTGCTTGTACTTAAACATGATCATCGACTCACACTCCTGACTCATGAACTCCGGGAGATCCCTATCGAAGTTAATAGGAACTCTCAGGCTTCTGCTGATGGCTCAGGGATGGATATAGAGATGGACGGAGATGTCAATCCCGTTGTCCACCTCTCTCGTACCGGGACATCGTCTGCTACCCTCACTTTTGCAAACGGTCGTATGGCCCGTCTGGACCTGCCTTTCAGCCCCAAAGATCCGTTGACAATGGAATGTCTTGCCGTTCTTGCACAATGTTTGACACCTGAAGCTTCCTTCCTTGTCTACCGTGCCTTTCTAGATCGGTGGAACGATAAAGGACTGTCATCAGTGGACGGGATCCAGTTCAGGTGTTTGACGGATGCGATTTACACCGTCTTCCAAGTCAAGAACGAACCAATACCACCGCCGAACGGAGCTTGGGAGCAACTGGCACAATCGACATCGCACAAATATTTCAAGGAAGATCCTGTATTACGTCAATTGCGCAGGCCCGCTGATGTCCCACCGCCAAAACTAATTCATCCGACCAAACGGCCTTCGAAACTCTTGTCACCAATGTTGTATGCACTTCATACGCTCGCCGAATATCTACGCCTTCTTGTTCATCGGTTCGAGGACCTTGTAAAATTGGTGCCGTTGATTCGTAGAATAGCACTCGAGGTGCGACCTGAGTGGGCGGATTATTGGCAAAGACTTGTTCCAGACCCAGGGGCTGTGTGGCCCGTAACCGCTGTCTCGCGTGTGTGACCTTGAATTTTTCCATCACCCTCTTTTTCTGACATCTATCATATTCACCTGCAGCGCATCTTGACGATCGAATACCTGTTTGGCCGCCTGACATTTCTGCTATCTTCTATGGTCGCTTGAGCAATCCCGAATGGAAAGTCCCATGGTACGATACATCCCATATCGCCTCGCGGTTTGGTGTTCCAGCGTCGTTGGAGTATGGCAGATGGGATCCACTTCGTGGTCTACATGACTTGTCAGATCTGTATTCGTATCTCACGGATAGTCAAACGCCTGACGTACGCACGAGGGCAGAGCGTGCTATGTTATTGCTCGTCACAAGGCGAGGGACAAAATTCCTCGACTCCTTGCCGCTCGGGATCACGGCACCATTGCGAGAAGCTGCAAGGACATGTCAGTTGGCACCACCCACGAATTGGCCACTCCATGCCTATATGGCGATTGGCAGAAATGATTTGGCAGCATCGGCAAGTGAGACGGTCGAACAGTTTGACAGAGATGGATTCAAATCTAAGAGGGATATCTTTGTGAGTCGTCCACTTTTCATATGGCAACTTCATTTTGTTCACACGGATCGCGTATGCAGTGTCTTGGGAAACCTCGCCAGACGATCAGCCACTTTGTGTCCGCTGCTCGGGCAGCTGGAGGGGGAGAGGTCGATGTCGTCACTGGTGTTGAACTCGACCTTGAAGCGTTTACAACTATTCGCTTTGGTCAGGATAGACGATTGGAAGAAGTCGCTCGTATGCTATGCTCATCAACTGTAACCTCTATTAAAATTGCCGATCGGCCCGATCTCAGGTATGTCACTCCGAAACGCTCGCTTGACTTGTAGCCTTGTGACTTACGAAAGTATTTTGACAGTGAACACGATCAGACTAAGGAGCACCAGAACCATGTCATCCGCGTAGCAGAACGAACACTTGCACTTCCTTATGGTCGTGCGATGTTTACATTTGGTTCAGTCCCTACGGTCACCCGCGAAGCGTATACGATCCCCAAACTCGAATTTACTATACGCGTACAACCGCTAAACATCACCGTCAGCCCCGAAGGAGGCAAGATTCCTCCTGAATCGCTTAACTGGGGCGAATTCCACAATGGTGTCGCTGCGGGATTGCGTATATCACCGACTGCTGCTGGTGTGGAGAGTTCGTGGATTGCGTTCAATAAACCCTCCGAGTTGTCTCCGGAACACGCGGGATTCTTGCTGGGACTTGGGCTGACGGGACACCTCAAGCATATGATGACCTGGCATACTTTCAGTTATTTGACGCCGAAGCATGATTTGACGTCTATTGGAGTATTGTTGGGGTTGTCCGCGGCGAATGTGGGAAATGCAAACCAGCATGTGACAAAGCTGTTGGCGGTGCATACACCAGCATTGTTACCTACACCTTTGGTTGACTTGAATGTCTCGTTGATGACCCAGGCTGCTGGGCTTTCTGGTGTGGGATTGCTGTATCTTGGGACGAAGAATCGCAGGATGGCGGAGGTCTGCTTGAATCAAATAAGCAGAAGGGATCTTGTTCAGCCGGATCTGAGCAATGAACATCGAGAAGCGTATACCTATGCTGCGGCACTCGCATTCGGCATGATCATGCTAGGAAAAGGCACTACGATTCCTGCGGATGCGCACCTGTTGTCTAGGTTGAGCACTCTCATCCATGGCGATGCAGATCCACTTCTCGGCAAGAAAATGCGGGCTCCATTTGACATTAATCTGACGTCGCCTGCGGCGACGATTGCTCTGGGACTGATGTATTTACGGACAGAACGACAGGACATCGCTGATCTACTGCCGATTCCTGACACAGTCCTCGCGCTTAATCGGATTCAGCCGAGTTTCTTGACTGTCAGGATTATTGCGAGGAATTTGATTATGTGGAACGAGATTGCTCCATCAAACGAGTGGCTGGTTTCCCAGATTCCGCAAAGTATCCGAGAGGCGATTGAAGCCAGGGCGAAGCATAACAAGGTCATCGACGAGTCAATCGAGCTGGCGTACTATCATGTGTTGGCAGGATGTTGTTTCGTAATTGGGTTGAAGTATGCAGGGACGGCCAGGCAAGAAGCGTATTTGCTCATCGTGCGATATTTCGATATCTATACCAGGTTAGCTTATACGAACGGTCAGTTGAAAATTCAGCTCGTGTCTTTGCATCTGCTCATTGGTATACAGGACCTGCTTTTGATCATAGAATCAAGAGGTCGGCTGTCAGAGACGGTCTCAATCTGATATCTATCTCACTGAGTATGGTCATGGCTGGAACCGGGGAAATTAGCTGTCTCCGACGGCTGAGGTATGCCTATGGAATGTACCAACAATCTGGCTATCACCATGGGTTTAAATATGGTGTTCACGTCTCGACTCACACGGCATTGGGACTCTTATTCCTTGGTGCAGGTCGGTTCACTCTTGGAACGTCCGATGCCGCGATTGCATGCCTCGTCACCGCTTTCTTCCCGCGATTTCACCCTGTCTCTTCGGATAACAAATGTTTCTTACAAGCGTTGCGTCACCTGTGGGCGCTGGCCGTCGAGCCGAGATGCCTGATCGCCAGGGACGTGGATTCTGGGGAGGTGGTCTATCTGCCTGTGAAAATCACGTTTAGGGAAGAAAAGGAGACCTCGGTGACCCTTATATCACCTACCCTGATACCCGATATGGATAAACTCGTGTCAATACGCGTCGACACACCCAGGTATTGGCCTTTCTATCTGGACACAGAGCAGGTACCGAGACACAAAGACGCTCTGCTAAAAAGTCAGACGTTATACGTGAAAAGAAGAACGGCGTTCTTGAGCTACACAGAGGACCCTAAAGGAAGTAGGAGTCTGTTCGTACGGTCTGGATCCTCGGCTGGTGATGCTGCTACACTCGATTTCCCGCAATTGACGGACACAAGGACACACCCAGCAAGTGACCTGTCGGAGTTTATAACATCATTCTCAAACGACGTACTATTCTTGGCTTTCGCAGACCATATGGTTAGGGGCGATGAAGGTTTCACGGACAAGGAGCGTTTATTCCACAAGTATTGCCATGCGGCGTTGCTGGATAGCATCTTGCAGGACAAACCGCAGACGTTGCAATCCCACTTGACGTTGTATCTGTACAGGACGATGGATCCCCGGAGCCAGTACTTTAATCTGCGGTTGCAGGATTTACGATTCGCAGCCGACTTCTACTCGAAAATCTATGATCGGAGGTTCAGCGGAAGAGCAAATAATAACCCACGACCACCTCTGATTAGGGATACGGCTGTACTTGGAGCATTGTATGCTCTGGACAAACAGTTGGAGACTGTAAGGAAGTCGGAGACGTTTTTGCGAGCACTGGGGGAGTATGCAAGAGGGGAGGCTGTTACGACCCCTCCGCCACCAGATGTTATTGGAGGCGCAGCAGGGAAAGATGGGGAGGATGATGAGGGTCTGGGCATTACGCGTCAACTTGCGTGGTACCTCCTGAGGAACGGCGTACCTGTCTCAACACTTCTCGTTGTGCTACGACAACTCGCGCGAGACGCGCATAAACAGTGCTTAGGTGCGCCGCCACCGGAGGGAACAAATGATGCAATGCTATTGGACCTGGGGATCAAGGAGGTATTACATGGGACAGGAACAAAGATGACTACTGCGCTTGGATCGGGGTGGAGTGCGAAGTCCTTGGATGAGATTATACAGGTCTGGGGTATGGATGGTGGTAGTGCAAAAAGTAACAGATCCTAAAAATACCTGATGTATCCATTTGTCCGAGGAAATGAGATATGAACTTGTTCAACATCGGAACATTGAGAAGATTGGAATGCACCACAACATTCCAAGTAAGAGCATAAGTGAGTCAGCGATATGCCCAAAATTGGCAGTATGGGCATCAGGAGTACAGATGCCTATACACATGTCTCTTCCTGTGCATTGGTGTGCGATCTGTCCCCAAGCCCTGAGCGGATCAGCGGATTAAAACTATACCCAGCGTTTAGCAGTAAGAGTCGAAGCGACTGGGCGAGCTTATATTGCAAGACCCTTTGTTGCTACGACAACTTCCCAGTGACCGCACTCTGTATCCGGAAAACGGTTTAATCAACACGTAAGGCAAGCCCTCAAACTCTGAAAGTGGACATGTCAAAGGTGCCAGTAGCCGTGCGATGTTTGTGGCTTGACAACGATATAATTTGGAGTTTGTGTAATAGCATAATGGTGTGAAGATGTTGAACGGGAGATGATCCACACGATTCGTGGAAAAGGGGTTCATTGATCTAGTTCGGTCCAAGCTCCATGATGAGAAGCTGGAACTAGGTACCCCATCGCCTTCTTTCTAATGTGAGTGTGCTTCTTCGTGTTGTGTGTTTTCTACAATGACTTGTCGTGGGCACCAAGCCGATTCCCATTCAGGCTCAATATTGCCGGTGTATCAACTCCAAATAATAATGCCATTCTACATAGATATTCCGGAATCGATCGAGATACATAATTCTACTCGCTCCATGTTATTAATAAAGAAGGACGTTGATTGAGTAGCGGTGTGAGATATGTCATAGAAAATGATGGGCGCAGTCTATGTGTACAGTGGGAAGGGAATGGTATCAACGTGATCTAGAAAGCAATTCACGAAGAGGTAGCCTCTTGTTGGGAGCCGAAACCCTGGTCAGCCAACACTTGGCGGCGCTTGCCGACGGCCTTTTGATGAAGATTAGTCTTTGGTTGAGGAAAATGAAGGGGGGAAAACTTACATCGTTGAGTGCGTCGAGCATACCGACAGTGGTTGCCCAGTCGACGCAAGCATCGGTGATACTGAC
Organism: Podaxis carcinomalis; assembly: GCA_018524395.1. Classification (NCBI taxonomy): domain Eukaryota; kingdom Fungi; phylum Basidiomycota; class Agaricomycetes; order Agaricales; family Agaricaceae; genus Podaxis; species Podaxis carcinomalis. The sequence goes on along the minus strand of JAEUWJ010000055.1, from coordinate 53,569 downwards.
ACCGTGCTTGAGGGCGGAGGGGCCAGCTGCGGGGACGTCTTGCCTGCCAGCGTTGATGTTGGACTCGATCATGACACCGGTGATGTTGCGTTCGCCAGCGGCGAGTTGAGAGCAGATGTCGTCAACAACCAGGGGCTGGTTGTTGTGGTTCTTTTGGGAGTTGCCGTCTGTTGCAAAGTTCAGATGAGGATTCCGAGGAAATAGGAACTATGAGAAGACATACGAGAGCAGTCAACCATGATGGAAGCCCAGCCGCGCTTCTTCTCAATGGTCTTCACAGCATCGCGGACGGCATCAGACTTGTAGTTGGGACCCTTGGTACCACCACGGAGGATGACATGGACATCCTGGTTGCCGCTGGTCTTGACGATGGCAGCGAGACCCTGCTCGGTGACACCCATGAAGGCGTGAGGGTTGGAAGCGGAGTGCATGGCATCGATAGCGACACCAACGCTACCATCGGTTCCGTTCTTGAAGCCGATGGGGAAAGAGACACCGGAAGCGAGCTCACGGTGAAGTTGGGACTCGGTAGTGCGAGCGCCAATGGCACCCCAAGAGATCACTGGGATATTATTAAATAAGGAGATACTTGTAAAAGGTAGAAGGGCTTACGGTCGGCGATGTACTGAGGCGAGATAGTATCAAGAAGTTCGGAGCCGACGGGGATGCCGAGATCGGTAAGGTCGCAAAGGAGCTTGCGAGCAGTACGGAGACCCTTGTTGATCTTGAAGCTTCCATCGATGTCTGGGTCGTTAATGAGACCCTTCCAGCCAACAGTGGTGCGGGGCTTTTCACTTGGAGGATATTAGAAAGAGACATACCATAAAAGGGAAGATACATACAAGTAAGCACGCATGATGATCTGGAGATTGGGCAGCTCGGGGATCTTGGCCTGCAAGAGCTTCGCATACATGACTGCCTGTTCCGGCGAGTGGATCGAACAGGGTCCAACAACGACTAATAGACGGTCATCATGTCCTGCAATGATCCTTGCTGCGTCGTAACGACCGGCTGCGACGGTCTTTTGGGAGGTGGGACTCAGTTTGATCTCATGGCGGAGGAGAGCGGGCTGGACAAGAGGGTCGTACTGCAACGACGTGAGAGAAGGTCAAATTCTGGAGTGCAGAGAACATACGCCAACGACACGGGTGTCCTGAATGTAGTCGACGTTCTCAGTGTTGTTGTTGAGCTCAGCGGGATAGGCGACGGTGTGCATGTTGGTTGGAATTGCTAGAGGATGAAAAGATGAGAAGAGATGAGAACGAGGAAGGAGGAGAGACAAGTAGAAGAGGATGCGAATACTGACGAAACCTGAAGTTCCTGGGGTGTTTTATACTGTCCTGAGCCATTTCAAACGACGAACTTTGGACGAAAGTTTTTGGATCGGAGTAATCGAAAGATGGATCTCGTACGAACTGAACCACCCAAGCCGGAGCACCTTATAAACTAATTATTTAATTATTTACTTTTCATGACTCATCGCATCGCGGATTCTTCTCGGGTTCCATGTCATGTGATCCACCTCCTTTCTTCAATCTCATCATGTCGACCACAGCCAAGCTGCCTATTGACCTTGCTCCTACCCCAGGTTTCTGCATCAAATCCACCGTCGTGAATCCTGCGACTCTGTTTCCACCTCCAAACGCGGATAGTCCCAACGCTCTTGAGCCACAATCTCCCATCGTTGTTCCCCCAGGCAGAAAGGTCTTTGTCAACATATGCTATGATAAGAATGTTCCCCCGCCTCCTCCAGCGGACGAAGAGGTTATACAGCGCGCAATGAACGCGCAAGAACACGATGAACAAATCTACTATGTTCCTATCGTAGTATCGCAACCCAGAGAAGATAAGGATAAAGGTCGGTTCTCGGTGATTTCTTGGCCCTTTTCCCCTCATTTGCACGCTCATCCCGATTGCACGTACTGTGGAGGAGCCCACGCAGTTTCCGCGATCATCTTGCCCTTTGCGCTCTCACACCCGTGTCGTTGCCCGTCAATCTCACGTCTCTGCCCGTCAATCTCGCGTCTCTGCCCAATCTCACATGTCTGTCTGTGCTATGATTCAAGTTCTTTTCGTTTCTTTTGCCCCTTACGGTACCTGGTTGCCCTTGGGTATAACCCTGCTTCCTCAGTGGTTGATTCCTTCCATGTCGTCCAGTTTGACTTATCCGATGGGAATTTTTTTCAAACTGTCATTACGTTTTCAACAATTCTTCTATCTGGTACTTTTTTGGAGCACGTTTTTGTTGCGATGGACTTGCAGAGAGCCGAGTTCTCTCTCTGCTGAGTTGAGCGACACCAGCGCCATTTCACGACTCATTTGGCAGATGTCCGGAACACAAATTGACTGGCGGTTCAAGGATGGCCTCTGCGCACCAACGCGTGCAGCTCTTTCTTCTGTTCCATCCCATGTTGGACCCTTTTAATTTCTCGAGCTCTTACTACACGTTCATGGCGTCCAACCGGTTGTACTTTAGCGTCTTCACCCATGGAGTGACTCGGCTACGCCTATCCGCATTACCTCCAAACAGCTTGGTGGTTCGTCCCAATTTTTTGAAGTACAGGTCATAATATTGCGAACGTTTTTTGCCATCACTTTCCTTTCTGATATTCTGCATCGACGCTTCTGGCTTCTTTTCTGCCCTTCAAGTTTGATAATTCGGGACTTCAGAGAGCGCGCACGTTCCACATATGACGTCCAATCATAGTGTTCTCGGTTCTGTTCCGATGCGCTGGCATCCTGGTCACGACAATCATTTTTCACCAAACCTTGCCAGGAATAATGGAGGTACTCAGCTGAAGAGCTATTCTAGCTTTCACATCTTAATGCCTTTCACAACATATGACTCATGACTTTTGGGTGGTACCTCGGGGCTTGTTCATCAAGTGGTATCGGTAAACCGAGGCGAAGTGATCATTGGGCTGAGCATTGACAAGGCAAGGCTCTGCTGCACCCACCGATCCCACAGTGTATGCTGTGTTTATCATTTCCGGCGAAACCTCTCACATCAGTGCTGGGAGCGTGATATCCGACTGCGACGTTGTTGACATCAATTTCTTTTCCTTTCCTTGTTACCCTTTTGTGAACGATCTGGCTGATGAAATTGACAATTTCAATTTTCCCATTACTGGATCAAACAGCCGGAAATCCCTCTCTAGTCTTCGATTGCGTGTATAATTCAACGTTGAGGTCGCGATCACTTAGGGATTCCGACTTCAAGATATTCCTGGTCGGTGAGTAGAATCCCATTCTGACTTGCTTCACTCTTCCTTCTGTGTCATCGTTCAAATGAATTGGATCCCGATGAGGATGGATTCCCGCCCGAGGTCCAAGTCGAACTCGGCGCTAACAGCATTGCTAACCTTTATTATATAATATCTCAATGTTTCATTGCAACCCTATGCTATCCTGAGCAGCGGTATTCACCAGCCTGTGTTAAACGGCGCCGCGACGTGGGATTGAGCCGCGGCCGGGATGATGAACGGGAATTCAGTGGGCCGAATTGCTCTCGGCTCTTTGGCTACGATAATTCATATCCCTTTCCTCATCAACCACTCCCGCTTCGTACGGTTTCGTCCACGTTTGGACCTATTTTCATCGTTTCCATTTTTTTCTCTTGTGAATTGCAGCTCTTCGCAATTTGCGGCGTTTGGTTCGTACGCGGAGATGGAGGCGGGGCCAATGATTCGTTATTCGATTCGTATACATCCCGGCGTTCATGCATGATTGCCTTTCGGGCATGCGGCCGTGTTCTATTTTTGGATCCGAAAGGTGGATCTTGGAAATGAGGGACCGTTCTGTTGCTTCATTACGTTGACATCGTATCTTGGCCAGGCGTCCTTCATGGACCGTCGATCATTGAACGCCACATGGGTTATATTTTGTTCAAATCATTTCTTCCACTTGGGATTTCCTTGTTGTTTTTCCTCCTTCTCATTGCTCTGGATGATTTTGGTGCAATGGTTTGCTTTTTGACAGGAGCATGCGGGGTGCAAAGTGATAAGATGGATTGTGGTGGGAAATGTCCAAAACCATGCGGCTACCTTCTAGCCATTGCTAGAACACAATATGGCCGTTCTCTATGGCTGTACATTGTCCTCCACCTCAAACGACAGGAGTGCGAGCGGAGAGCTTAGCTGCACAGCCTTGACAATCCTGTTCATATTCTCCTTCCCCCTTTTGGCTATACGATGCCGCTTTTTGCCTACAACAAACTTTTACGAAAAGTGATTGGCAGGCTCTCTGAATATGCGAAATGATGTGGCTCTGCACCCACTTCCCTGTAAACTCTGCCGTTTGCGCCATACAATGTCTCGCAACCCTGTCGTGACTATTTTGTTCCGTTTCGTTCACTTAAGTCTATTTTTACCTTTCTTCGCGCCAGAGTCCGCGAATTCCGTCACGGTCCTCGTTTTCCTATTTCGCCTGGTATCTTGCTTTCAGAGAACCATGCCTTTCGCTAGGATTTATCGGCTGGCATTGGATGCGTGGTTCCCTCGTTTGTATTGCACTGTGCTCTGCGGGATTAGTAGGCTCGCCTATAGTGTTGATGACGGCTTCGCTTATGGACCCGCGTGCGCGACCGCTCGCCGCTCGCCCGTATTCGTTGCACCCCATGTGTCACTTTCACCCCTTTCATATTGCTTTTCTGACACTTGACACTGGATGGGAGACCAGAAACTTCTGGTCTCGTTCGCGTCCATTGCGTATCAGCTTGGAGTAAACTCATTCGGGCTTCCGTTGTGGAAGGGATAAGCAACTATTCCCGGACGATTTTGATTCCGGTGTTTGATGCTCGGGGAGTAGCTGGATAGCCGTTCACGGGAGGTTGGGCTGATTCCTATTACAGTCATCTCCCCTTCCGGAGCTGATGTGAGCCCATCTAAGTCCGGGTTTGGTTTATAGATCGACTGCTGCCTTCGATGCTCTTGCGTCACTCCTCTTGGCGCGTGCCTCAGATCCTATCATTGATTGACACCTCGGTTCTCTTGGTTGTACGTTCCTCCTCTTTTGTGGGATCTTTTTTCATATTTCTCTTGATCTGTCGCTTTCTGCTGTTAATTACAGTTTGATGGAGAACGTTGTGTGCTCACTAACCTAACTTGTTCTTCTTTTAGAGGTGGCGTTGCAAAGGATCGAAGCTCAAGCTTCATTGGTCCTATCAAGGCAGATTGGAACACCGAATATTGTCGCCAAGGGGAAATTGGAGCCCAGGCGGGTTTGGGTACCCACATGGCTTGCTGCTGGAAAGCATAGCTCCGGAGACGACGAAATGGAAGACAGAGGTGTCAAGGGAAAGGGAAAAGGCAAGACATTGATTGAAGTTGTCGAACCTTCCGGGGATCAAGACAAAAAGACCCAAGATGGGTCAACTTCTACTACGTTACCTAAGCTCAAAGGGATTTTGAAGCATGGTGGATCGAAAACATCAAATTGGGCTAACGTGGAAACTTCAAGTGTCACGACTACCACGAGTGGGAAACAACCCGAGAGTGTTTCTTTGAAACCTCAACGACCTGCATGGAGTTGGGAGAAAGCATCAGATGAACGGCTCAGGATTACGATTAACGTTCCGAAGGAGGTAAAGTTCCATTATTTCGGAAGAACTTATTCTGTCAACTGAAAATTTTGTTAGACGGGGTACGAAACTATCGTCAGTACGACACTCGACATCGAGCCTCGTAGGCTGATTTTGCACGTCCCAGCATCCGCGAAGACGCCATCTCTTGATCTTGATCTGGACCTCAGCAAGTCGGACGCCGAGATTGTGGCAAGCGCACCAGGACCTGTAACGGCTGCTGGAATCCATGGGACGAACGAAGAGGATAAGATGAAGGAGCCCAACAGTACATTGCTCCTCAAGCGGCAGCGGGACTTCGATGTGGATGGGGCATATGCGGAGTGGAGAATTGCAGAAGGAAAGCTGCTAGTTTACGTTTGATCGAAGAAATTCGAGAAATGGGAGTCGTTGGTGGTCCGGGTTGAGAGTGTTTGCTGTCGAACGTTGGTATTGGAGCTGGATAGATGTTTTTACTGAGCGAAGCTCCGTCCGGGAGTGATAGGAGTCCCGGTAGGGATCGGGGAGCTACGCTTGGAGTAACTTTGTATTACCGTAGTGCGCAGGATGTTCATCAGAGAAATACGAAATTATGCTAATTTTTACAATCGACAAACGTTGCCAAAAGATATAGAAACGTGGGTTGCGCATGCGGTTGCTCTCTTGAGTGGGTGTTGCCAAGAGTGGGTTGCCGTTGATAGTGATTTCCTGTATACTCTGGTGCGATCCCTTCGGGTTGGTTGGTTAATCCCATAACCGAGTTATTTTTGGGGGATCATAAGCGCTTAAGCAACACACTAAGAGCTCGTTCGGTTGCTTAAAGGGTCTGAGGAGCGTTAAACTTCTCACTGATAGTTGGCTACTGTCAGCACCACAAGAAGTGGATCCCTCCAGCCTCCTTATGGATCTGGGTGTCAATTTTTTTTTCGTTCGACGATATTCTCAATAACTACCATGAGAAGAGCAAATTTTCGGACAACGAGTATTCGACAGAGAACACCCGTCTGACAAATCAGTCTTCTCCGAATCGAGTGTATATTACATCTGAGCATCGGAAGTTTCCTTACGGACGGCCCATAGAAATTTTGAAAGGGAAGGGCGAGGAGTGGTTGTTGGGTTTATTGATTACTGCCGTGTGCACAGTCTGGTTATCCTGGGTAAGGCTGAGTTCAATCGTGTTTGACAACTTTGACTCGGATTTAAAGCAGAGTAATCGGAAGAATGGTTGGTAGAACATCAAAGACTGAGTCAATAGCGTATTCTGACAGGTGCCTCATGTAGACGTGCCACTAATTATTGATTTATTGCCCACGGTGGCGAAAATGAGCAATAGGTCAAAAGGGTTTATTGTGGAAAAGACGTGGGTGACTGGCCATGTTCCATTGGTGAAATGAGTGGATAGCTGAGCTACCAGTAGCTTCGGCGTCAGAGCATTGAAGGTTGACGGATGATGATGATAGACATTGATAATTAAATGTAAGGGTCACAAGTAGGAGTGAACCCCGGATAATCGGGGGCGGTGTTCAGGGGACGGAGGCTGCCTTTTCTTGGGGGCTGCCTTGGTTTCCGGTAGTGGTGGCCAAATGGGGAGTTTATGATCGTCCAGAAGGTGTAGCTCGCGTGTCACAGTTGAGGGAGAGCGATCTCTGGTGGTGATTTGGCGTTTATACAAGAGGCAACGCATGGACCAGATTCGTACCAATTGGCACATCATCGCTACATGATTTAAGAGAGAAGCTTCATTATTGGCGATGTCAATCATACCATACAGTGTGAAAATAAAAAAAAAAGTCCAAGGCTCGGCAGGCGAACAGTAACGGCAGTGGAATGCAGCGGACTACGCACACCATGTGATGCGTTTACCAACCATACGAGGGTTGTTGACCTGCCTGTCTCAAGGGGATCAATCAGTCAACGGTCCACGTGGGGGGTCCCCTTATGCACCGGCCTTCCCGAGAAGGGCATATCCACTTCCTTGAGGGCCGTGAAGCTACAAAATGCATGTGTTTAATGGACGGTGAAAGGAAAAAGATAGAAAGTTGTACCTTGCTGTAGCACCGTACACAAAAAGGAACGCCATCATGATCGCGGAGGCGGTTGGAATCGAGGAGCGTGTTGCATTCCTGGCAGCGGAGACAGTTTTTGTGCCAGGTTTTCCCAACAGCCTTGACCTGAGGCTAGCGTTAACACGATTCGAGGTTAGATGAGACCAGGAAGGACTTGCCTGCTCCGCGAAATAAACGCGTTGAGAACACTTAGGGCAAAGAGGTGTCTCGGCGCCCCATTTACGTGGTGAACCGCCAGTCGGAGAAGGTGTCATGTTGACCGTAACCGTACCGCCGAGGGCTGCGCCATATCGAGTTCCAGTGGTTGATTGTACCAAGGGATTGATGCCCTGATTTTCCAGGAGGCTAAGAGCTGCAGATGTAGTATTATTACTTCTACCGAATGTAGAGAATGAAGGGCTGGAGAAACGTTTAGATTCGCTCGGAGATGTGCTGATGCCCGAAATGGAGTTGACTGAGCTTGAAGAACGGTGTGCAGGGGGATCGGGAGTGAGAGGAATGGGTCGGGTCAGCGCTGGAGAAGACGATGAGTCAGTCAGAGGAGGAACGGTATCTGCTGACCCCTCTGCCTCAGATGCAGGACCAGGTTCTGAGTCTTTGTCAGGGGTTTCTGGTACAGCTTTGAGAGAGGTAGAGACTGTTCGAGTGAAGGTGGGCGAAGTGGGACTTGATAAGGAATGTGTTGGATTTAGCCGTGGAAGCGAGGAGAGGGAGCCTGTATTGGGCCGTCTAATAGGAGAGGTTGCACGGGGCGGTAGCAGGGGCGCAGTGGGAGTATTGTTAGTGGACCTTGGAGGAGATACTGGAGTTGGTGAGGCCGACGCTTCCCTAACAGGAAGATTGGCCTGGCGAAGGTCGCGGGTGCTGAAGTTCTTGGTGTAGCAAGACTTGCTAGGGAAAACAGACCCGTCGGTTGTACATCAAACACCGAGTAGCAGAACTCATACCAGTAGGGCTGGAGGAAAGGGTCACTAGGAAGCAACTTGAGAACAAGAACGAGGTACACACCTCCTGGTCATGCTCCAACAGAGTGTACGAGTCAAGTCGTTTTTTGCATATCATGCAAGACAGACATGGCTACAGGATGTCAGAATATGATCCAAGAAGCGAGCCACGATTTACCTTGTGGTAGAGCTACAGTGCAGGGTGAGTAGAAGTTGAACGGGGGGGACTGGATGACATACCTTCCTGCCTGGTCCCATGACCTCATAGGGGATGTCAGATTGATACTGGTAGTTGAGCTAGGGACAAAGCCTTTACCTGTTCTGCGGCATATACAGCCTTTGAGCATCGTGGACATACTTGAGTGCCTCCGAAGGGGTGCATTGCAGTGTTCTCTGTTGTCGTTCTGGATAATGTTCTGGAGACTGTTCTGGATACTAGGGTCTCCACAGCACGGAGTTGAACCCGTGTGCATCCCATAAACGGATAATACCTCAAAAGGAAATGATTGATGCGCAAGATAACTGAGTGGCGGTGCTGCCGACCATTGGATGTGGAGTATTCAACTCTGGAAATCAAATTCAGTGTCACTGGATTTCAAGTGCTTTTGGTCGATTGGCGGCTCCGAATTCCCCTAGCTCTACCATTGGGCCACAGCACTCAGTGTTAAATATTACTGCTTCTTACAAGCACGCCTCCGAGTTGGTATAGATGTGTCCATGTATCCCACATGAATAACTTTCGAACCTTATATTGGGACTTCAACCAAGGCGTCAACTAGGGCGTCAACTAGCGGGACAAACGACATAAAAGATGTTCGCTGTGCCAGATGTCGCCGTGACAAGAAGCATAAATCTAGTCGCTGAATACGTTCCTCTTTAACGACTGGAAGGGTTAATCGTTGGGGGGTGCTTTGTATACTCTAATTGGGAAGACAACGTCTACGTTTTATGTTCCACTCAAGAATGGTCGGACACTTAGGTGAGGTTGGAAAGCCGCTACCGACTTGGGCAGTAACCAGGGCCTATGGTTGGGAGATGTAGGCAAATTTGTTGCATGACTTTACATAGCCTGTTATAGGCTAAAAGTGGCGCGGGAGCATTTGAGTGTCGGGACGGTGCGGGGTGTCAGAACCTGGGTCCATGCTCTTATGAAAACAGCTCAGAAAAATGAAGAGTTTCTGTTACAGCTATACTCGAGCAACGTTTCCTCACATGCTGATGTGCGCCGTGCGAGTCCAACTGAGTGGTAACTACTGGGAGAGTTCTAAGCGCCAAGCCCCAGGAGTGACCTGAAAAGGCAATGATCGATGCATGAGATAGCGGACATTGAAAACTGAAATTTTAGGAAACATCTAATCAAACACTTCTTTATCTCACTCCTCCATCTTCTCTCTTCACCCTCCCTTTAATCCTCATCATGTCCGACGACGAGCAACATAATCAGACCTTCGAGCAGGTACTTCCGCCTCTCACTTCCCTCCGCGCTCGTCTCATCACAATTCCTAGGCCGGCTCCGGTGCCTCTCTTACTTTTCCCATGCAATGTTCTGCTCTCCGCAAGAACGGTCATGTTGTGATTAAGGGTAATACGTTCTCCCTCCCGATGTTTCTGTATGTTCACCATGTCGCGTCCAACTTTACCCATAGGTCGCCCATGCAAAATCGTTGACATGTCCACCTCAAAAACTGGAAAGCACGGCCATGCCAAAGTCCACCTTGTCGCTATTGATGTCAGTCTCCAAAGTTTCTCCCTCGTGATCAATTGTTGATGTCTATATAGATTTTCACTGGTAAAAAACTGGTCAGTGATCCCTGCTGAATCGTATATGGGAGACGAAGCCAACTCACAAGATCATCAACAGGAAGATATCTCCCCTTCTACCCACAACATGGATGTCCCCAACGTGACCCGTACCGAATACCAACTTGTAGGCGGCCTTTCTACTGAGGGTTCCATGACATGATTTACATACTGCACTATAGGTTAACATTGATGACGGTTTCTTAAACCTTATGCTTCAAGATGGTACCGCCAAAGACGACGTCCGACTGCCTGAGGGTGATCTTGGAGCCCAAATCCAGGCCGACTTTGACGAGGGCAAGGATCTCCTTGTTACCATCGTTTCTGCTATGGGCGAGGAGCAGGTACGTGAATTTTCTCAAGGTCTGAATCGAAACGAGGCGTTGACAACTGTGTATAGGCCATTTCCTACAAGGAAGCCCCCAAGGGATCTTAATCTGCGGTCATGGAACCGGCGGTGTCCGCGGATTGGATGCTGTATCGTCGGTTTGGGTATTATGCTGGAGTTCATGGATTCATCCATTTGCGTTCCTTCGTTTTGTTTGTTTTACATCTAAGCGACTCTTGCCATACAACACATAGCTTTGCACTGTATTTCTCGCTGTACCATGATGAAGGAATGAAGATTACAAATCGATGGAGAGCGGTTTATGACGCTGTGAGATTGATTGTTGAACTGAGTACCCAGAGTGTATTGGTCCCTGATTGATTACCGCCAGGGTCAGTGCGTGTGTCCACGCAGCCCTGTGCAAAATCTTCTTCCGCCCATGTTGTTCATTATCTTTTTTAGTCAGCCCTGATTCTTCATCAGAAATCTCTTTCCGACTGAATTTCTGTAAGATTAACAGAATTCTCACCGTGCCTTGTGCACCTGAAAGTGCAGCACAACCTTATTGGTGCCCAACGACATCTGCGATGTTCGGAGGTTGCAGCTCTGGCGCTCCTTGGCCTGTGAAATGCTCCATCACGACGGATTCGGCGGGTTCGGTTCCTCGCGGGGTGGGAACGGCAGCGGCTGTCAGATATAACATGCCATCTGATGTTCCCAGAATAAATTTCACCTTCTCGCCGCCAACTCTTCCGCCACCTTCGTTTCCCTCGCTTTCTTCCAACCCGTTGCTTGACCTCACACGCCACACACTGAGGTCCTCAACGCTTCAACATGCAACTCAGCAGCCTTTTCACTTCTTTCATTTACTTGGGCATTGCCTCCGCCACATTCCTTGACTTTAATACTTCTGCTGCGATTGGAAAGGAGCTCTTAAATGGTAACCAGTTCGAGTAAGTCTGCCCATCCTCACCCTCACTGATGCTAATTGTGTTGAATCCTATTCAGCTACGTGCGTCTCTCAACAAGTTTACCCCGCGCTGCTTACCATATCTTCACTGACTGTAGATCATCGTTGGAGGTGGAACCGCAGGTCTGACCGTTGCTCGCCGTCTCTCCGAGGACCGGAAAAAAAGGGTCCTCGTTCTTGAAGCCGGAAGATCTGGTGTCGGAGAGTACGTCCTCTTGTTTTTTTCGCCTCTGCCGCTTCCATGGGTACTCAGCCCGACGTGCATGTACTCAGCCCACTGGTCACTGTTCCCGAACGGTCATTCTCATTCATCAGCACTGACATTGACTGGTTGTACTCCGTGAGTGTGCCTTTTGCAAGTTAATAATAATAGATCTTGGCCCATGCGTTGACCGACTGGACAGACCGAACCCCAAACTCATGGTGCTGGGCAACAGATAAATTTATCTTCCGGCAAAGTAAGCAGAACGAGACCATCAAGATCTGGTGTGAAATTGACTGTTCTTTTTTTGAAGGTTCTCGGTGGCGATTCTGCCGTCAATGGTTTGGTATGGAGCCGGCCCCACAAAGCTGACTGGGACGATTTCGAAAAGCTGGGTTCTCCTGGCTGGAATTGGAACAACCTGTACGCTGCCGCGCGCAAGGTGGGTGCAATTGGAATCACTGCCAATGTGCTAGCTAAGGGGGTATTGCGCCACAGTCGGAAAAATTGAATATCCCGGCCCCCCAGTTCACCGCTGAATTTGGGTACAGCGTCGTCCCTGCCTCACATGGACAGGATGGTCCCGTTGAGACCTCTTTCCCGCCCTTTATCCCCCTGTACGTGTCACTTCTGTCCACCAGGGTTGTGCTGCTTTAAGTTGTGCCTAATATTGACTCATGGTTACAGTCAACACCTGAAATTAATTAACGCCTCCCTGGAGTTGGGTCACCCTTTCAACTTGGACCCCTATAGTGGTAACAACACTGGCGTCTGGTTCGGGTTATCCTCGCAGACAGCCAAAAATGACCGCGAAACGTCCGAGTTTGCATATTGTACGAAACGCTCTATCTTTCCATGATCCATTTGTCGTTGATGTGCATGGTCCTGTTCATAGTTGACCCCGTCCTCTCGAGGGACAATCTCTTTGTCTGCTCTCATGCTTTCGTAACGAAGCTCGATATCACGAAAGATGGAAGAGATAAGAACGTCAAGAGCACGGGCGTACAAGTCAGGTTTCCCGATGGCTCGGTCTCCAGTGCCAAGGTCAACCGAGATGGAGAGGTCCTCTTGAGCGCTGGATCTATTCGGACACCTCAACTCTTGGAACTCTCAGGCATTGGTGACAAGAGAATCTTGGACAAATTCGGGATTCCGGTCAAAGTCGACTTACCTGGTGTTGGTGGAAACTATGAGGATCAGTGAGTGTACTGTGTGGTTTTGCGAAGGGATACTAACTAATGATCTTCGTAGCACCCTCACCATCTTGACCTACAAACTCAAGCCTGGTTTCCTCTCCTTCGACGCTCTCGGGTATAATGATACATTGAGACAAGAGGTACGTCCTCGACCGTTGATTGACGTGACATGATTCTAATCTTGGGCGGCCGTAGCAACAAGAGCTTTATGACACCAAACGTGAAGGATGGCTTGTAAGTCTAATTTTGCTTGTTCGCGCGAGGCGTCACTGAGCCGACATTGTCTCCTTTTAGACGTTTGCCCAGGGCGTCTTGAATTTTGCCTCCGCTCAGACCGTTTTGACCCAAGAGGAACTCAAGACTGCCGAGCAAATTCTCAAAGAAAAGCCTGCTTCGATATCTCAGGAATCATTCGACATCATCAAGAATAAGATCTTCAGTGGTGTTCCCCAAGCCGAATATATCTTGGTACGCCATTCAGGTTTTGGTGACAGCTATCTTTTCGTCTGACGGCGTCTAGTTCAACTCATTCTCCGGAGGACCAGTCAAAGAGCCCAACACAAGTTACGTTTCCATGGCTGTTACCCATCTGCACCCACTATCGCGTGGCAGCATCGTGAGTATCTTGGCCCTCGTTTTACGATAGGTATAACCCGGGGGCTCACGCACACGTCGGCATCTTTAGCATATCAACAGCACTTCTATTGACGACCACCCAGCGATCGACCCCAATGTGCTCGACTCTGAATGGGACACGTGGTTCTTGGCCAAGGCCACAGCTTACGGCCGTCGCTTCTTTGAGACTGATGCATTCAAGGAGATTTTTGAGGAGGAAGTTTTCCCCGGCCCAGAGACGCAGACCCAGGAACAATGGGAACAGTTCATCAAGGCTACTGTCAACATTGGCGTAAGCGCGTTCCTCCCCCTTAACAATTGACAGATTGGGGTGCTCAATGTTTTGTGTAGTACCACTCCGTTGGCACTGCGTCCCTCTTGCCCAGACCTAAGAACGGTGTCGTCGACGGCAACCTGAGAGTCTATGGGACGTCGAACATCCGCGTAGCAGATGCCTCCGTCATGCCTTTACTTGTTTCTGCTCACACCCAGGTCAGCCCGGTTCTATCCACGTTTGTGATTCTTTTTCTAATTTCTTCTGCACTCTTTTCATCCTTAGACCACTGCATACGCCATCGGTGAACGAGCTGCCACCCTCATCAAGTCTCCTTGAATGGAGGACACGTCAAAATTTTTCTCTGCCTGATTTCCGATTTTTGATGGGATTGATAATGACTTTCTGGCCTATATACCTGTGGATTTGGATGTGTGTATCTTATTCCTTGTGCTTCCTTGAGAAGAGCACATGATTCCCATTTTTCTTAATGTTCATAATGTACATATTCTTGGCGCACACGTTGACAAATTCCAATCGTTTGAAGATACCACTTTTTAATCGTTTCATCGCGAGCGCTCGTAAAATGCTTGACTATTCGATTACAACCCGATTCACAAGATATTCTCATGCAATCAATGTAAACGATTAACGCGATGTATAATAGTGAAACAAACGTCGAAAGCGTGACAAAATTGTAATCAAAGTCTTGCATGTGAGTATGTAACCATACAATGTCAAATGCTCATAAGCAGACAGCCCAACAGAACAGCACAAAATTAAAAAAAAGGACTGGTTCACCCATGCTTCGATCCAGTTTTGGTCCTCGAACTCGCAGTTAATGGTAACGAGATCGTGCCACTTGACCCAGACTGTATACTCCCAACGCGATTTCGATGCCGATGAGATGAAGGCAAAGGTACCTTGAAATCTTTGGGCTCGAAGTCCCACGTCGCAAACAGTTGAGCGTCGGGAATGAGTGGCTTGGCGGGTGCCTCTCCATTTTCTCGGTCCCTTTCTTTGGTAGAGGAAGTGAGAGGCGTAGATGGAACGTTGGATCCATCGTTGGGTGGAACAGCATTTGAATTCCACGGCGCAGGAATACCGCGTCCGTAGAGAAGAGGTTTAGTTCCTCGGTGAAGCACTGGTGGATGGGCCAAGCGCGTAGTTCGGTTCATAACCACAGGCTAGGGGAACGCAGGAAGTAAATAAAAACCTTTTTGAACTTGAAAGAATGACACTCACAGGGAGAACGTGTCTAGCCAATTCTGGTATTCGATTGGACTGCTGACCAAGAAGAGGCGTCAGCCGTTCTGTTGTGGAGACCGGCCGAGGAATTGTTGGTGGGAAACGGAAATCTTTATCCTTGGAATCCCCCTTGCCGTTTGAGTCATTGATGGGGACTGGATACGAGGGCCCGATGACTGCCACACGTGGAGGACATGGTGCAACGGTCGAAAAGAGTGTATCTGGAGCATCCCAACGAGGTGTGTTCTGTGTTTGCGAAAGGAATGCCATTGCGACCTTGTGTCGTGAGAGTGTTGTCGGTGGTGGTGTATTTGGAGGTCGATGGGTAAGGATGTGGTGGTAGGCTTTGAAGAGGGCGGGCTCTGTTTGAAGAGTCGGGAGAGCGTTTTTACGAGACTGGGTCTTGGATGAACTTGGGGGAGGAGCAGGGAGATGCCATTCGGGTACCGAAGACAACGAGGATTGAGAATAGGGGACTTGAACAAGATAGTCCGAGGCAGCAGAGGATGTCATAGTTTGAGCAACGGTTAATGCCGGTTTCTCTATCCTGACGTCTGGGGGTGGTGGCATAAGATCCGCCGACTGCGTTTCTGCTGATTGGGAATCATGAGGTGAAGGAGGAATACTGGGAACAGGTTCAGTGTTGATGGAAGGGAAGGGAGGAAGGAAGGCAGGTATATGGGACGGGGGTTTCCAATTTGCAGTTCGTGGTCGTTTGCGCGATGGGGACGAAGGATTTGATACGGGAGAAAGGGGAAGCGGTGGCGTTGAGGGTCGAGGAGGTGGTGTTTTTCTTTCTAGTGGTGAAGGCGAGCGTACTCGCTGTGAATCGATAGCCATTGCGTCGTCTTCATTCTCGTCCCCAATGATACCGGCTGGGACAGGTACGATGTCTGATGCCATGTCTATATCTTCATCCTCCTCGCCGCTATCGTACTCGGACACAGGTGGACTCTCGTACGGCTGGAACTCGAGTGGGATGACGTCGTCGCGTTCTTGCCTCAGTCCAACGGACAATTGAGCTGGAAAGGGACATGAAGAGAGCTCTTTTGGTGGAGGGAACACAGAGCGTACCTTTGAACTCGTTAAGGTCCTCTAGTCTCCTGGCCGAGTGAGAAGCATAGCGGTTGAGTTCTTTGGCTTCAACTGAGCAATACTCTTGCAACTCTTCTACCCCAACTCCCATCTCCTCCAAAACAGCAACAGCATCATGGACAGTGAGACCGTTCCTTCCAGCATGATGTGCATACTTTGCACAAGTTTCTGAGAGTAGGGCAAGGTACCGGGCGAGGAGATCTGTAAGAACGAGCGTAGCCTGTGTTGAAGAGCGGGAAAAATTGTGGGCGTGGAGGGTCTTTATTGTTGCCGATTCGAGGAGTTTTGTTGCTGCTGTTTCCATTGGTGCTGAGGCTGTGGGCGACGGCGAGGAAGGAGTGTTTGTCGTCGCCAGTCGTGATGAGCGCGAGCACTGGCTCAACACGGTCAACAGGGTACACTTTCCCACGGTTTAATATATAATAAATAAATAAAGAATTAATGACGCTGCACTGGATCATTATGTGCGGTCGCTTTGCTCTCCGCCTCGGGGCAAGTCTCCCCTCTGTCTTGCTCAACGTCTTTCTAACTAGGCGCTAGCGCAACCAAATACGACAACTACCAGGATACAACCTCGACGTCAATGAATGGGAGAACGAGGACGAGTTCGTGCCAAGATACAACATCGCCCCTCGCACCCAAGTCCCTGTTCTCCGTCGCAGAGACAATGGCCCAAATGACCAACCAGACCTGATTCTCCGGACAATGAAATGGGGCCTTGTGCCACACTGGAGCAAACACGAAGATAAGACACTGAGCACTACGAATGCGCGTGCAGAAAACCTTGTCGAAGGCGGTGGTATGTGGGGCAGCCTGCGAGGAACAAAGCGTTGCGTCATACCGTGCCAAGGGTATCCCTTACCCCACTCTTCCTGCCTTCCTTTGCTCAATGGTGACCGCAGATATTATGAATGGCTCTCCAAAGGCAAGCAAAAGGTGCCATACTATACTAAACGCAAGGATGGCGGCATCATGCTACTCGCCGGTCTCTATGACTCGGCTGTCATCGATGGTAATGGTCAAAGTCTCACATCTAAATATTGTTATATTGAACGCAAGGCTCAGGCCGTACTCTCTGGACGTTCACTATTGTCACTACTGACGCCAACAAGGACTTTTCTTGGCTACACGACCGTCAACCCGTCATACTCTCCTCTGACAAGGCCGTCTCTGAGTGGCTTGATACATCCTCAAAATCTTGGAACAAAAAACTTACGAGCCTTGTTGAACCTTACCACGATTCAAATGTCCCTCTGCAGTGTTATCAAGTCCCACAGGAAGTGGGGAAGGTTGGTACCGAGTCGCCTGCCTTTATTGAACCAATCGCTATGCGCAAAGACGGTATACAAGCCATGTTCTCAAAACAGAAACAGAACCAGACAAAACCCAAAACTGAGGATGACAAGTCTATTGTTTCCAAGAAGCGTGCTCGCAGTCCATCCCCAGTAAAACCGGTTAAAGACGAAGGCGAAGCGCCGGCGAAGAAAACTAAGCGTGAAGATGATACGAAGCAAGATGATGCGCCCGGCCCGTCGCAAGACAGGAAACCTTCGCCCTCCAAGTCGTCGCCAAGGAAAAAGGTTCGTATGTTTACCTAAACGTTGCTGTGTTTTAAATGGACCTTTAGTTGCCCTCACAAACTCAAAAGCTTGCCGATACCAAACCAATTACTTCTTTCTTCGCCAAGAAATCATAGTATAAAGCAGATGTATTTCGCACACACGATAATCCAGAAAGTGAAATTAAGGATACAGATGAACTATCATACATCGCAAGCAGATCGTAACGTCGTAACCATCTAGGAAGCAAACAGCCTCTTAGTGTAAGAATTCAATCCGTGAACGCCACCCTCAAGTTGAGCACTCGCAGTCCTAGCCTCGAACCTGACCTTGCCAGCCTTCACACCCTGCTGCAACTCTGAGACGCTCTTCACACCGATATCCTGGAACGAGTGTTGCACGCCGACGTAGAGGTATGGCAAGAATTGCCTGACACTACCCTTGTCCTGCACATCTCCAGAAACGCCCTGTGCGACTTTGATCGCACTGCTCTCGGAAAAGTAGCGAGATGTGGCGGCATTCTCAATAGTCGTATTCTTCTTGGGCACGGGGTATCTGCTCGAAGAACTCTGGCTAGGGCCGGAGGCCGTGCCGCTCTTGGTTGCAGAGCCTTGCTCCATGGCCTCCAGACTTCCCATTCCACGGTACGCCTTGACACGCTTGCCCTCGTGATAGAAGTACTCTCCTGGTGCCTCTTCAGTGCCAGCGAGCAAACCGCCCATCATCACAGCGCCTGCACCAAGCGCGAGCGCCTTGACGATATGTCCAACGTTTCCAATACCACCATCCGCGGTAACAGGAACACCAAACTTGCTCGCAAACTCGGCGACAGCGTAGACAGCTGTGGCCTGCGGTCGACCAACGGCCATGACCTCCTGAGTAATACAGATTGAGCCCGAACCCATACCGACGCGCAAGCCATCAGCACCCGCGGCAATCAGTGTCGCGGCCTGCTCTCGCGTGACAACATTGCCAGCGATGACTTCGATGTGAGGGAATGTTTTCTTGATCCACTGGATCATTTCAACTTGGTATATCGAGTTGCCTTGGGAGGAATCGAGGACAACAATGTCCAAACCGGCGTCCACGAGCAGCGTGAGGCGATCACGGTCGGAGGGTCGGGTCCCAATAGCAGCGGCAGCGTAAAGCTGCTTGCTCTCAGGATTTTTGGATGCAAGGGGGTAGGATTGGTTTTTGAGCAAGTCAGAGCGAGCGAGGAGGGAGACGAGACGGCCTTGAGAGTCTACAATGGGAAGCTTGCCTTTCTTCGAGTCACGGAGGATATCGTTGGCTTCGGTAAGCGTGATGCCTTGAGGGGCAGTGACAAGGGAGGTTGTCATGACCTCATTCAGAGGTGTCGACGGATCGCGGAACTGGACATCTCGTGAGGTGACAATGCCGACAAGCTTGCCACCGAGTTTACCCGTATCTATAAAAGATAGCACGATTAACGGTTTATTCAAACTCGTGGCACAGGGTATGAGAAAGAGTCAGCTGGGTATATGATAAAATCTTCCGCATGCCACGCGTTGAACACGCGTTACTCGGAAGAACGAAGGTTGTATAAAGATAAGTATTCATCACATGTACAGAAATACGGAGGGACAAGTGGCAACCATCGATAGGAGACAATTCACTCACCTGTGATAGGGATGCCACAGAATCCCAGCCTCGCTTTAATGTCCAATACATCTTCGACGGCGTGACTAGGTGAGAGAACCACAGGATCCGTAATGAATCCATTCTCATGGCGTTTGACGGCTCGGACCATAGCCGCTTGTGACTCGGCAGATTGATTGTGATGGATGACACCGATCCCGCCCAATAACTGGTTTCCCGAGTCGACAAGACAGATTACTGAGGGTACGAGAACGGACGCAGAAATAGGGCCTTACCGCCATGGCAATGGCCATTTCGGTCTCAGTGACGGTATCCATAGGACTGCTCATGAATGGCGTCTTGAGAACGACGTTTCTTGTAATGCGACTCTCGATCAGGACGTCCGAGGCAGGAAAGTCGATTTTCCCTGGGAGGAGGAGAAAGTCGTTGTAGGTGAGGCCCCCATGGATGCGGGACTCCATGAGATCTCCGACAGAAAGGCCATCCGAGCGTTCATAGGTCTTGAGGTGGTCGAGGGCAGCGGCAGGGTTGAGGTAGGACATGGTGGGCAAGGATTGCCAGTTAGCTTTTCAAAATTTTGGGCAGATAAATATGTCCTTTGTTTACACGCACCAAATAGACCGGATCATACGTATACATCAGTTGCAGGCGGTCACTGTTAATAATTTTGTAATCAACGGGGTTTGATGACCTGAGAGTTGGATGTTGAGTTGGTTATACGCAGTCAATGACCATGACTAGTTACCAGTGACACTGGTGCGGCCATGCCTCGGCTAAGTTATTCAGTAGCTATAACGATCAAAGACTGGGTTACACAACCAGTTATTAACTTACACAACGCTGCGCAGATACACACGTCCTTTGAAATTTGCATAGGAGAGAAGAAGCAGGCAGAAAGCCGAGGCGACGGAACAATATCATAACAAACAGGCAGAAAGCCGAGGCGACAGGAACGATGTCATAACAAACTCGGGATCAGAGTGAAGAATACACACTAGGAAAAATATCGCAAGACAAATAGTTGGGCAACCCCGCGCAAGAAATTCACTGCCAATGATCTAGTAGGGATAGAAGCTACCTTCGGTCGCGCCATGGGGGTATCCCAAGTGGCCTTGGAGTTCCCCTTGCTGATATTGCACGCCCTGCCGCGGTCCACCGATACCGCCGCCAACTCCAGTACCGTCAACATCACCACCGAAATGGTTCGCTTCATAGTATCCCTGCCCTTGAGGCCCACCTTGACCTTCCTGCGCGGCACCTGGACCTTGAGGCTGGATTTGGTCAGGCACGCTTTGCATGGGTCCAAGACTACCACTTACACCAGCCTCACTCTCACTTCGGTACCCGTATGGAGGCTCAGGAGCACTCATGGTGAGAGGTCCTGCACCAGTGCCATTACCAGCGCCTCCAGACTGTCCACCGAGGCCCATGAATCCCTGGCCTGCACCCCCATAGACCTGCTTGCTGTAATCGCTCGCGCCTACAGAGCCACCTCCCTGACCGAGACCAAGGGCATGCAGGTGTTGGTGTTGAGGGTAGTGGGGGTGCTGCTGGTAGCCGTCATATCCACCTTGTTGACATAATACCTGGCCGTAAGGGTTGTTCTGAGACTGAGGCCCGACGTCAACATTGGCGTCAGTTTGGTTGAGAGTAGGCTTAGGTCCCGACAAGCCAGGTTGGAACACTGCAGGATACTTGGCGTATGATTGAGGAATGCCACCAGGGTTGTATGGGGTGTCATAGTACTGCCAGGTCTGCGGGTGGGGGTTGGAGAGGGGAACGGGTGGAGGAGGGAATTGCTGTGGGTTCCTGTTCCCAAACCCGGTCTGCTTAGTATAAGTATCGTAGAAGTCCTGCCGTTATATGTTATCTAGGACATATTTGAGGTGTAACAAAACTTACTCTTTGATTCCCATAGTCGTGATCAACTGAAGCAAAACCACCAAGACGGGGACCATACTGGCGTTGGTTCTGAGTTCTACCGTGGCCAACGCCACCATAAGGGGAGTCTTGAGCGGGGCGGTAGTCAGTCATCAAGGGTGGGAATTTTCCAGGAGGGACTTCGCTCTGCGGACCTTGGGTCATGGCCATTCCAAGCAGTGAAGGGTCTCGGGCAAGGTGGTAACCGATCAATGAGTTCAGGAATTTCTCAGGAGGCAGATCGTCCTAGCCGGGCGTAGATTTTAGTGGGCTTTCTCAACTTTGAGCATGTATGAGGATTACCTGCTCTATCCAGTGTTTGCCGTTCTGCGACACGCAATCACGCCACTTAGCCCTTGGAATTCGTCGGTGGCGCATCATAAACAATGGGAGAATCGCGAGGAGAAGATTGCCTAGAGAGGACGGGAATCAGCATATATGGTGAGAGAGTTGAAAGGGGGAAGCACGCACGAAAGCTATCGGGGTCCGAAGGTTTATATGGGACACCCCCATTACTGACACACTCATTAACAAGGGCATGACAGACATCATATTCCTATCAGCCAAGTAAACAACAAGGATAAGGGAGAGTAGAATAAAACACACCTCCTTGCTGTAGTTGTGATTCAGCGACATCATCCACGTCAGGATGGGACACTCGTAGGCTTTGCCCATTCCATACATAGTTCAAGGATATAGTGATGTGGTGCGTGAGGGATATGGGTGGTACAGTGAGTGAGAGATATGGTGGTAGAGCGACCGGTTATAGACGAATGAGGTGTACGAACACAGCCTCATGCTACTTTTATCCGTGTCGTGCAATGTCTTCGGTTGCCCCTCTCATAGACCTCCAACTTCTTCACACTCACCAGGTCCTCATACAGCCATCCCTCCGGAAGTGTCGGCGTCCGCAATCGGGTCTCATTCTCACTGCTATCTTTACGATTAGAGCAAGGTACCAGGATGACGATTGTGCTGTAAAGTACCCAGGCCGAAGACAAGAAATATCTCGTTTATGACGATTTAGGTCGGAATTCCGCTTGTTGGGTGCCAGCTGTGCAGGAAGGATCGAAAGTGAAACTAATTTCTGAGAGGCGAAGGTCCTCTATGCGCTCGCAGCAGTTGTGGGTCGTCGGCTGAGCCCTTTCATGACTTGCGCATCGTTTTAGACTGAAAAGGATTGAGGAAATGCTGGTAGCCCAGGAAGGTCCGTGTAGAATTGAACAGCATACAAGTTCGAGCAGAGCCGGAGTGGAATTATGGCTAGGGGCATTGTGATACTGTTGGTGCTTTGTATAATGCAAGGCAGGGAGACGAACACGGAAGGCGGACTTGCATTTGCAGTCCGTGGGCAGCTAGCGTACATCTTGACAGGTCCAGTTCTTTATCCAACGTATTTTTGGGTGAAGACCTCAGGCCCACAGGTGAGAACATGGTTTTGAGTTTCCTCTGAGGAAAAGCTGATGGTTTGTTTGCCTTGGGTGGTAAGAGCAGTCCGCGTTCGTGGACACACGGTTGTTCAAGTTGTCACTGCCATGACATGGCCATCGATTGTCAAGCACCCGCTTGCAGGGTACGATTGCATGTGGGTGTCAATGGTACACGACGGAGACCGAAGCGGTTGGGAATTGTTGACGGTGTCATTTCATAGTCTGTGCGTCAATTCAGGTTAATTCTAGTCGAGGAAATGCTGACGGGTTAGGAAGGTCCATCATGGATGGAGTTGAAGACGAACATACGAGTGCGAGATGAGGGAGTGCAAATGGGCAGCTTGCGTATAGCGTAACATGTCTTGTGATTTATTCGGCATAATTTGGTGTCAAAATCTCATGACGCTTGGCGGAGAAAATCCTGTTGGCGGAACGCTGACGCATTGTCTGTTCGCGGCAAGAAACAGACAGTGTTCGTGGACCCACAGTTGTTCAAGTTGCCGATGACTGTGACCCCGGTTGTCAAGCACGTGCTTGGGGATTGTTGCCGCGTCGAACTCAAAATATCTACTACTTGTACGGCTACAAGGCTACAAGCACACTAGCTGCTAAGGCATGGTGGGCGTAAACCAAGATTGGATAGTAACTATGTCATCGGCAGGGTATCATCTCCGGATAGGGTTACGTGCTGGTATGTACCGAGTACAATATGGACTCTGAACTCGGCCGGTTTTGAAGATGTTCGAGAAAGCAAATAAACCATTTAGAGGATTGAGTAGAAGGGAGGTATTCTTGGGGTTGGTCGGTGAATGATCGTTTGGTCATTATGAACAGGTCCTCGCATATCTCAAATCCTAACATTGAAAAGTTGGCCGAGGAGCACCGATTAATGAACGGCTTGTCAGCAAGCGGGTATATCAAAGAACTTTTGTTTCAATAGTCTGTAGTGTTGCCTGAACAACACTAAGGGACCCAAGTTAGGTTATATTTGCATCAGCTCCGATGTGGCATCCTCGGAGGACTATATTTCTTACTATATATCGAATTAGAACACGGAAAAGGTTGGAGCACATGGGGGAAGTCTGAGACCAAAGCAAGAGTGGGAAGGAAAGAGCGCAAAGCATGGGACTGCTAAGGTGAAGTGGAACATGGTAAACCAGATAATGCGAGTACGAACGTGCAAGAGCAAAGCGACAAGAGAACACACCTAAAGGACTCAGCCGACGACAAATTAAAGATCGGAGTCAAAAGCATATGGTAGAAAAAAGGTTGAGCGATCCCCTGCAAGGCATCGACTAGTAGGAATAGAAGCTAACATCGCTTGCGCCATGTGGGTATGCGAGCTTGGGTTCTCCTTACTGATGTTTCACGCCTTGTTGTGACCACCGACACCGCCGTCAACTCTGGTACCGCCAACATCACCACCGAAATGGTTCGCTCCATAGTATTCCCGCCCTTGAGGCCCACCCTTCCTGCGCGGCACCTGGGCCTTGAGGCTGGATTTGATCCGGCCCGCTTGGGTATGGACCCAAAACCACCACCCACGTATGAAGGCCCAAGAGCGCTCACATGTGAGGTTCTGCACAGTTCCTGTGAAATCACTACCAGCACCGCCAGGGTGTCCACCGAGGCTCATGAATCACAGGCCCGCACTTCCATAAACTTGCTTTTTGTAATCGTTCACGACTACAGAGGCACCTTTTTGGCCGAGACCAAGGGCATACGAGCGTTGGTGTCGAGAGTGCTGGGAGTGCTGCTGGTAGATGTCATATCCATCTTGTTGATATAATCCCTGGCCGTAAGGGTTACTCTGAAGCTGAACCCCGACGTCAACATTGGTGTCAGTTTGCCCGAGAGCGGAGCTAGGACCCGGCAGGCTAGGTTGGAACACTGCGGGATACTTGACGTATGACTGGGAATATTGCCAGGGTGTACTGCCGGTTCTGCGAGCAGGGGTTGGAGGAGTAGGGAATGGGTGGAAGAGGGAATTGCTGTGGGTTCCCGTTCCCAGATTCCGTCTGCTTAGCATACGTATCGTAGAGATCCTGCCACCTGTTATCTAGAACGTGTATGAGGGGTAACAAAACTTGCACTCTGATTCTCACAGCCGTGGCCAACTGAACCAAACCCACCAAGGTGAGGATTATACTTGCGTTGGTTGATTTGGCGTCCTACTGTAGCCAAAGCCGCATGCTTTGATGCATGACGCCATGTTGCTGACCGAGGCATGCCGATCAGCTGCCATTCCTGACTGCCCCAATTAATCCATTAACACCACTCATTCCAGTACATACACCACCGGTCGCGAGCCTTGCTGTCGTCGCGATTGAACTCTAAGGTGATAGAGAAGACCGAAAACCACCTTCCATGGTCGGCTCAAAGATCCTCTTGCTTCACACTATGCTCAATAATTCACCCCATATGAGAACCGCGCCGAGTTCTTCATCATCGCTTCAAATGCTTCTGAACCATGCTACAGGATCCTCGAGCTGAGGATGAATCGGCCGGTGTTGGAGATGCTTGAGGGGGAAAATAAACCATCTAGCGAACTGAGTAGAGGAGGGTATTCTTTGGGTTGGTCGGTGGACGACCATTGAGATCTGGTCGTCAGGAACATATCCTTGTCTACTTGAATCATGACTGAAAATTTGACTGAGGAGCAGCAATTGATGAATGGCTTCATTGTCGGTATGACAAACGACTTTTGTTTCAAACACATGATATCGGCTGTTGGTGCTAGCAGTCAAGGTCATAGACTGCCCTCGTGTGGCAACATCACCGTGTCGTTGAGCGGGCAAAGTGCGAATAACGAATGTTCAAGTTTGGGTTCAGTTAGGTGAAGGAGTAATTAAGTCCGTGTTCGGACTTGTATGCAAAGTTCATTGCTTAGGTTTCGCCCTTTATGGCCTGGCGGTGGTGGCCCAAAAACTGCCAGATCAACGTAGTGCTGTTTGATTGCGCAAAACAAACTGGATCATGTGGATGCAGAGACACCTTTTGTACATTGATGCCTGGACTATGTGTATATGTACAAGAGCATGGTGAGGCGCAGACGAAACGTATGGTAAGAACAAAAAGCAGAATGAGAAAAGAAAAAGAAAATCAGATAGCAAGCCCGGGTAAGGGGATCCCATATTCACAAAAAGCGCAAGAGTCAGAGTGAAAAACAGACTGGAGAGAAAACATTAAGAAGCCAAGTGGAAATTAGCCGATCCCCTTTCATTATGCCCAGAATTTACTGCCAGTATCCCTGCTGCCTCTGGTAGGGATAAAAGCCGCCATCATTCGCGCCTTGGGGGTATCCAAGGTGACCTTGGGGTCCTTGTTGATGATGCGCGTTTTGCTGTGGTCCACCAACACCGCCGCCGATTCCAGCACTACCAACACCACCACTGAAACGGTTTGCTCCGTAGTAGCCCTGACCTTGAGGCCCACCTTGACCTCCCTGCCCAGCACCTTGACCTTGAGGCTGACCTTGGCCGGGTCCACTTTGCACAGATCCACGACCACTACCAACGCCAAGTCCGCTATCCTTTTGGTACTTGTACGGAGTTTCAGGAGAGCTCGCGTTGCGAGGTCCTGCACCGGCTCCAGTAACACCACTACCGGCACCACCAGACTGTGCACCGAGGCCCATGAATCCCTGGCCAGCACCCCCATAGAGCTGCTTGCTGTAATCACTCGCGCCTACAGAGACACCTCCCTGACCGAGACCAAGGGCGTGCGAGTGTTGAGAGTGGTGGGGGTGCTGCTGGTAGTCGTCATATCCACCTTGCTGATATAATCCCTGGCTGTAAGGGTTGCTCTGAGGCTGAACACTGACGCCAACGTTGGCACCAGGTTGCTTGGTCGCAGGGCTGGGGGCAGAGTTGGGTCCGGGAGGGCCGGGTTGGAACATGGCAGGGTACTTTACGTATGGCTGAGGAACGTAACCAGAGCTGTACGGGGCGCCATAATACTGGTTTTGCGGGTAGGGGTTGTAGTAGTAGGGAACAGGTGGAGGGGGGAACTGCTGTGGGCCCTGTCCACCAGCTGATTGCGGTTGGGTTGTGTTCTGCGACGAATGCTGCGTTGCTTGAGTGGCGGACGGCGGGAGTGAATTCGTAGGTGGTTGTTGCTGGTTATTAGGGAGCCCCTTGATATCGTCATGACCAAGGACATTCCTGTTGCCGAATCCTGTCTGCTGAGCATAAGTATCGTAGAAGCCCTGAGGTTACACGTTAGCTTGGTCTTGTATCGGACTTTGTAAAACTTACCCTCTGATTGTCGTAGCCGTAATCAGCTGAGCCAAAACCACCGAGGTGAGAACCTTGCTGGTGTTGGCTCTGAGTTCCTATTTGGCTGAAGCCGCCATAGGGAGAGTCTTGAGCCTGACCTGCTGGGGGGGTAGGGGTATGGAAATAGGGAGCAGCGGTGGCGGGATCACTTTGGCGGAAGTAGCTCGAGTGGGCGGTGGCACTCTGTGGCTGTTGAGTTGTAGATGGGAGATGTTGCGAGTCGAGTTGAGCGGGGAGATGCTGGGAATATTGATGATGACTATGAGATTGTTGAACTTGTTGAGGTAGGTGTTGGTGTTGTTGGATCGGGTGATGATTTTGTTGTTGCTGTGGTTGTTGCGGTTGGAGGTTAACAAGCGACGGTTGCTGGGGTGCGGCCTGTTGGTGGTTGAATTGTTGAAGAGGTGAAGCAGCTGCAGCTGTAGAGTGAGCGGTGGTTTGGGTCGATTGAGTAGGTTGGGAAACAGAAGTGGCCAGGGTTTGGTGCGAGATCGGCTGAGTCCCAACGGCGGAGGGTGGTTGTTGGGGTTGGGGTTGAGGTTGTGATGGAAGGCTAGACTGGGATTGTTGCTGTTGTTGTTGGAAAACGGATCCAAGGGATGCTGATACAGCTGGAGCGGTAGCAGGGGGAGCGGAAGAAGTTGGAGGTTCGTACTGAGGCTTATTAGGCGTGGTCGTGGCAGCAGCAGTCTCGGGATGAGGAGCAGGAGCGACGATTGCAGGGGCTTCAGGTTCAGTTCTGCCATTGACATGAGGATAGGACTCGGGATCTGAAGGGAAAGGGGTGGTACTTACGGGGTGGATTCAAGGAAGCTTTCTCCGTTAAGGCTGAGACTACCGAATTGCATTCCAATC
Source organism: Podaxis carcinomalis (assembly GCA_018524395.1). Lineage (NCBI taxonomy): Eukaryota > Fungi > Basidiomycota > Agaricomycetes > Agaricales > Agaricaceae > Podaxis > Podaxis carcinomalis. The sequence goes on along the minus strand of JAEUWJ010000055.1, from coordinate 25,613 downwards.
TTCTCAATCCCAGAACCAAACGAACTTGGCATCACGACGGGTTGATCTGTTGTCCTGTTTCGTGCATTGGCACGTGAGGATAGAGCAGCAGATCGCGATACGAGCTTGGGTGATGGTGTTGCGGCAACAGATGAAGTTAATGAGGGAGCAGGTAGTGAAGGGGCGGCGGGTTGTAAGGGAGGTTCCACCTTTGTAGGTGCAGGTTCCGCGACGGGTTCCGGTGCAGGGGTAGGTTGCTTGGGGGGCTCTTCGACTTTTTCAGGGACGGCATTTGGCGCTGGAGGCTCAGGCTTTGGTTCTTCATTGGGAAGCTCGAGAGTGGGTGGCTGCGAAGGTAAGGGTTCTGCTTCCCATGAGGAAGCTGTCGATGGCTCCTCCCATCCTGATGGCTGGGTCTCTGCCTCTGGTTCTTTAGGGGGTGCGGGAGCTGTCGCTGGGGTAGGTGTGGGAGGTTGCTGTGAAGGAGCAGGGGTTTGTTGTTGAGGAGCTTGTTGAGGAGGCTGAGGAGGTTGAGGAGGTTGAGGAGGGGGAGCGGGGGTGGGTTTGGGGGTAGGTTTACTGTCAGAATGAAATCAGGACTGAAAAGGGTCATAGCCTGAAAAGGGACTTACCTCGCAATTTGTGCCCAGGATAGCTTGACTGGCCCAGGCGCAGGAGCGAGTGTCTTAAGCGCCTGTCTGGGAACGGCCGCGCCAGGGTTCACGGGTGCTGGGGCGTGGGGCGTGCTGGCATCCGCCTCGACTGGCTTGGGGATTGAAGTCGCGCTTGGCCCTTCGGAGTGGGCTGGCTTCGAGTCTGTCCAGGCATGTGCCACCTGAGGAACGCCATTTTCCTGGTCCTTAACCTCGTTTGACAACGATTTTGACACGTCAACTGATTCAAGTTGGGCGGACTCGGTAGAGGTGGAAGCGGATACGTCACCAGCGGGTGGAGCGGGACGGGGACTGCTAGTACGGGCAGCGTGACCGTTGACGATACCTCCCCTGTGAGGACCGCGGCCGCGGGCTGTGGCACCACCTCGTCCAGGACCACCTCTACCGCCTCGACCACCTCTGGCCCCACGAGACTCGCCTCGGGCGGGAGCCGAGTCCTTGGAGGGCTGGGCAGAGGCAGATTTCTTGTCCTTTTTGCGCGAAACTGAACCCCATTGCTCGGCGACACCTGGACAAGCCCTTGACGTAAGAAACAGCGAGGAGAGGTCGGGGAGGAGACAAACCGTCAGAAATGCGAGTTGCTGCTAATTCAACGTCACCATTGGCTTCAAGAAGAGTCGAATAGAGGTCTGTAGTTTTTTTTTTTTGGTGAGTCGTGCGCGTACAAAGACCGGGTGGAAAGGAGCGGACCGTCGTTTGTCCAGTCTGGGAAGAGCTCCTTAAGAGAGCGGACCTGAGCAGCATACTTTGAGGGAATCTGGTGGTCTTGGGACAGGGCAGCTTTGGGTTGGGACATGGCGGAGAGGATGGAGGTAGAGTATCAAGCCAGGAATTAATTTATTTATCAAATTATTTGACCCCCGTGGGAATCGCCTTGGTGTGCACAGCATCGCTAAGTATCTACGACATGTTACTCAATAACATCAGTGCAGAGAATCCAAGGAATCCGCCTGCAATCACTGCAAAGGCAACCCCTCCAACAGGGAGAACCGCGACGAATGGTCCATCCCAGTCCTTGGGAAGCACCAGAGCCGTCTGGTTAGCAGCCAGGGTAATATTGGCATCCGTACACGATTTTGCGTATGCTGCGGGACAATTTCCATCAACTGCTTTGATTGCATTCCTACACTTTACTTACCAGCCATCAGCGGAGAAGACCCAACCCGCGGGTCCTGTGGCTTCTGGTTCTTTTCAATGAGCTGCGTGAACATGCATTGTTGGCACCCTTGCAAACTCGCGATCACATCTGCCTTGCAGAGGCAGGCCGTGTCGTTGTTGCATCCACCAATGCTCTGTTTGGCCGTGCCACAAGCGTCGACACACTATACCGCACATGAGCACTTTGGAGCGCCTGGAGTCTCCAGGTTGCTCACCTCAGTTGGGACAGACCTCGGCTCAATAGCCAGTATGTCCTGCGGGGGTAGGACCTGGTTTCCCAGAGTGATATTGAAGGCCAATGCTGCATAGGATTCAGTCAATCATTTATGGAGACAGGGCTTGGCCGTACCTCTTCCAGCGAGAGCAAACAGAATAGCAAGGGAAAAGCCCACAAACTGCATGTCAACAGAGCAAGTAAAGAAGAAAAGACCTCGCAGAGGTTTGGGGGAAGAACGAAGGAAGAAGAATGGCAGTGTACCGTGACAAAAGAATATATATATATATAGCTGGTACCAAGGCAATACATATCAATCAGTTGTCGGTCGACACAACATCGACACGGACATCCAAACGCGTAAACAGGACCAAATAGGTTAGAAGCGTGACGTGGGACCTACGTGACTTTGTTGATCATCTTGCTTTCAACATCCATGGCCCCTGTCCAGTATACGGGCGCTTTGCAGCCCAAGAAGAAATCAGAACTCCAGGAGATCGCCCTCGCCCTCAATATCAGCGACCAAGGCACGAAAGATGACATCCACGCAAGAATAAAGAAACACCTTGACGACCACCAGTCCGAACTCGAGGATGACCCCGCCTTTGCCGGTCTTTTCGGTAGACGGAAACGGAGCGTCCAGCCTCAACCCGCGAATACGGCGCCGTATGTTGTTTCTCTTGTCATGAAGCTCTCTTGTCTCACTCTATACCCCACAGGACGCGTGTATCTCAGCCCGAGCCCGTGTTTATAGAGCCAAAACCCCCTTCACGCCTCGGCCGTCGTTCTGCTGCACTTGAACCCGTTCGCGAGGCAACACCACCAAAGGATCTCCGGGACGTGTCTGCCTATCTTAAGCACCCCATTTCTCCCGCGGACAGCACACCCAACCAGTCCCCTCGTCGCCCAGAGGCACCTACTCCGAGCAGTCTTCCCCCGCTCCCCCCTAGTCCGGCTAGTCCAGCTAGTCCAGCTAAAAGTTTGATCGAAAACATCAAGGCCGCAGACGTCTCTGCTGTAGTTCGCGATATTAAACAGCATGATATGATGCAGAGCGGACGTGAGTCTTTGGTCGCTCTCCGCCAGGTCTGTTCTTCACTCCAGCCTTCCCGCCCTTCCACTCACATCTCTCCAGTTCTTGTCAAACTCGCGTAATATTTGGTTCCTCACGGCTATTTACGAGCTGTTGTACATCTTGCATACTGTCATACCTTGGAGAGTCGCCCAGGTAAGATTTGAACCCCATCCCGCGGTAATTTGACGGTTCTAACTTCCCCTCAGCTACCTCTTTCCCCAAAGGGAACAGTTTCAATGCCAATCGTCTATCCTCCCCCAAGCACGTTCCAAACCGCGGCCTTTTGGACTGTTTTGCTCCACTGGTTCATACCCACGCTCTTGGCCCCAGCTATCGTTGCAAACCTCATTTCCTTCAACCCTGCCGTTAATCAACGCCAACGCGAGGACACAAAGGAAATTATTGCCTTTGATCCTCTTACTGCATCCATCATTCGCCTAGCTGCACATATTGCGTATCCCTTCTCCACCCTCGATGCGCAAAGTGGTATTTACGGTCTTGACGTCCTTGGTTTCAAACTACGTGTGTGGAACGCGGCTCTTGGTTTGGCCTTTGCTTTCGCAGAGACCATATCTGGAGCTCCCCATGCCTTCGCACAGACTTTGCGACGTGAACGGCGATTCTTGACACCCTCCCGCGCAGCTACTCCTATCCCAGTAACGGGACCTGACGCATGACATGTCCATACCTACACCTGTCACGATCTATTTATTCCTATTTCCCAGTCTCCGCTGTCTTGCTTTCGTGGTTCTCCAGACTAGCGCGGTTTTCCCTGTATTCTAGTTGTATGATCTTTCCTACTACTCTGTGTGTAGCGCTGGAATATTGTTCTCGAAGATATGTAAGTTTTCTGCTCCGCGTTGGTGAATCCATTTCTACACATATCCGGACAGCCATTTCTCATAATTGTAAGAAACTGGCAGCAATTCTCTCGTCGCTTCGTGAACGTGTACCTTGCCGACATAGGTCACATAGCTCTCTACCGTCTCTTCCTTACATCGCTCGAGTCCTAGGCCGTTAGAAGTGTCAATCGCGGTCTGATATACGCCAAGATCTTTCCTTTCGCTGCGCATGGCTGGTGCATTGAGAAATTCTTGACACTGATCAATGTAGCTAGAGATGAAAGTTAGGGAAAGGATTGCAATCAATCGGCCGTAGAGTCGTACCCTTGGTATTCATCTTGTTCATCTTCTGATACAAAAGGGTCCAATAACTGCAATGCAAGAAGTTCGGTTGGATTCTTATCCTGATGTGTGGTAATCTGGGCCTTTACAGCTTCGGCTTCCTTCTGCACTTTGTTCTGGTGCTTCTTCTGCCTTTCCAACGTTGGACTTGACCCAATCCATTGTCGAACACCTTGTACAACACTATCTCCTATCAGCCGAGAGTGTCTCACAGGGGAAACGTGGGAACATACCCAGGACCATGGGTGACGTCTCTGTAGAACCGTTTCTGGAAAGGGCTCTTGTATACGTCTCCAGCTGTTTTACTGTCCATACGCTCATCAGCATCATTATGATGAGAGGATGTTCGATCGCTCCCCACCCAGGAAGTTTCAATGTGCTATTCATTGAGTAAGCGAAGTGCTTGCCCAAGGACGTAAATAGCAAGGGGCGGTAATATTCCACCCAAAAATCCCCTCGAGTGCTAACAAAATCTTGCAGTGCCTTCTCGCTTTCCTCGACCAAATACGGAGGAATGAGGTACTCGGGATGGAACCAGTTTTGATATCCACTACGGACCGGAGGTAAAGGATGAGGTCGCTCGTTGTTGACACCAAGAAACAAGTTAATAGCTGCTTGCTTATCAGCATCTGCGTCTATGTCAGTTTCTTGTACAAAGGCTATTGTGTATCAGTCGAACCTAGCAGGGAGTTTGTATAGAACCGTCGAATGTTCTCAATGATGTCCCGAGAATGGCTATTCCAGTGTGGCATGCGACGGTACGTTTCAACTCGGTTGACGAGGGCGCTCCCGGTATATTGAAGAGCGATTGCTGAGGAAGAATAGATTTAGACAAAGCTGCCGAGGTGGGTCAGGACTCAACATACTATCGCCATGGTCGTGGTACATCTCTGTCAGCATATCGACGGCATCTGAGTCAAACTCCAAGTTGGGCGAATCGACCACCCCGAGTGCGTACAATTGATGTCCCAATGCCCGTTTGCCAAACACGAACTGAGCTGCATTGGTGCGATCTAGACAATCCACGCAGTTGGTTCGACAGATTCCGTTCTGAAGTAGGATCCGGTTCCGCCAAGGAGGTGCACCGCCATCGGGGCTACATGCAACGTTAGGTTACAAACCTGGCGATACGACAAAGACGACAAGCCTATACTGGTTCTGGAGCAGATGAGAATATGGCTCAGGTCCTGTATGGAAGAAACCGGTCATCTGAATGGATTCCTCTGCAATGTCCTCGAGGTATCCGATTACGTCTCGCTCCTTACTGTTACAGCAATCTCAGGACGATTCTCCAATCGCAACCATTGTTTGACTTACTCTTTATGAGCGCGCGAAATATCCCAGGCATGGTATATCATCTTCTTCTCCTTTGGCAGGAATTGATTAAGATACTTGACGCATTGTGTATACTCGTCCAGGAGCTTTGATTCACGAGGGACAGGCTCCCGTTTCTTGACAAGGTTCAGAATTGTGATTGGTGCGCCATAACGCCTGAATAAGTCGTCAAAATGCTTTGAGGCAGCAGTGTAAAAAGGATCCACAACGCTGACTATGCTTGAACTGTGAGTGTCGGGTTCAGTAGGCAAACTGGTAGACTGTACTTTCGATAGGAGGCTTTGGCGTCATGCTGTTTGTCTCCTGGACCCAAGAGACAGGAATACTTCCACGGTATTGGACGTAACTTGTGTAGTTGGGGCTGGGGCGTCTACGGCACTGATGCTTGTTCTCGCATCCAGATGATGGATAGTAGAAAGGCGTTGTTAGTGCCTCTGACACAATCTGCTCTGTCTCTACCTCATTCGCAACATTGCCCTGCACCAGAGGTCGCCGAACGCTATTAAGAACGATCTAGAATATTCAACGTACCTCCTCGTTTACGCCTCGCTTCAGGTACCGAGCACCAGCATAGTGCCTTGACCTTCGGGCGATGAGTGTTACAAACACGACGCGTCCAAGGACAGTGAGCTCTGGAGCAAAATCGCCGATAAGTATGGTTCTCGTCAGACAATATAAGGGTATGACTGACTGGCTTGGTCAACATGGCCGTGCACCAGCGGGAGGAACCAGTGTGGCTTGATGGCAGGTTTCCCGTCTTCATCTCTCAACGCGCAAACTGCTGACATCATATGAAAGTTCCATGCAAACCGATCATTGAACGGCCAGGGTTCGTTCAACGTCCGAGGACAACCTATGAGGTTATGTTGCAGTGTTGATGTAAGATCATAGGTATAACTAGTCATTCACTGGTCATCATCCCTGCAGTAGTAACACAGCGAGATACCCCACACCTAAAGTAAAAGTTTTTTGACATATCGACTTGTTTGAAGATGCTCATCAACCGTTGCTCCTCAGCCGGCTTTTCGACCTTGTGATTGAAGCAAACGGGAATCATATCTGTTTGTTCGCAATGAAAGAGATAATGTCCGCCAAGAAGGGCCACAACGGACCGTTTCGAAATGATAATCATATACCAGCCTGCAGTAAACCGTATGAAGCCTGTGCAGAGCTCACAATATGCCCCAGCTCAAGGTGCGTTGACCACTCACCGACCAACCCAAAGAACACCCTCCCCTTTCCCAAACCTCCAAACGGCTTATTCGCCTCGTCGAGCGTTTTCAAAGTCGAGTTCATGTACTTTCCGCTGTACTCTGTGTCATCCTCTACAATGGACACCTCATCTTGCGCCGTCCTGTCGATCTTCAGGATCCGATGGCGTGACTCGGATGCATTTGAAGCGACGATGAAGAACTTGGCGCGGTTCTCGTATAGAATGAATTTATTGAATACAGTGCGAGGGGAGGGGGTCTTTGGAGAGTCTAGGATGGAAGACTTTGAGAGAGTGAGGTTGGTTTCGCTTTTGTCAGATATTTTAGAGTTGGACAGGGGCTCGTCCATGACAATAGCAATTTGGGACGCAAAGTCAGTGACGTATGTACTTAAAACTCCTGTGACAACGTGACTCATTACGATCTAGGACGAAGGTTCCTCCTCCGACCAGAGCTCATCCACCAGTAGCTAAGCCATACTACCGCAAGCGCACTACCTAACCCCACATGCTGCAAAACAGTCGTATTCAACAACGACTGTCTGCCTTCCATGCGGACGAGCTTTTCAATGTTTCTAGACCTCCCGTTGTAGATGATTGTTCCCCACATCGCGAGTGACAGAAGTAAGAGGGAGAGCGAAGGAAAAACGCGTCGGAAGGAAATCAGACCCTGTGCTCCTTCACCAGTAAAGAACGACTTGGTGAACCGAACAGCAAACACGATCCTGGCGAAAAGGTTGACAATGTTCGCATAAACCAGGGAGGCATCACCCAAACCAAGGCGATAGAGCGAAACAGCAGTTGTGATGAACAACAGAGAAAACACAACCATCCATCTGGAGAGCGGTCAGAAAAGTTGAGTCAGGAGTACTGCTTCTCTTACCTGCTTTGACGATTGAGATCTTTAGGACCGGCAACGCTTGCGACGAATCCCTCCAAGCCACCGTTCACAGCGAGTACGGGAATATACCACACCCACGCAGCAAGGATTTGCGGGGCGCTGGTGGCCATATAACGTGGTGGCAACAGTATCGGCAATAGGATGGACAAGTAGGTCGTTCCAAACAACAGAAAGAACACAGAGAGCTCGAGTTGTACTGAGACCAGAGAAGTAAGAGCATTGGCTGCACCTTTGAGTGCAGAGTCTGTTTTGGATCCTTGTGCGAAGGTTTTCGAGAAGTAAAGACGCATGACCTCTTCAATAGGTTGGAAAATAATGCGAGCAATTAAAGAACCTAGAAAGGAATCAGTACTGCATAGGATGTACAGCATTTGCATATATGTACCATAGTTGACAGCGAGAGCATAACCCCCCTGATCCTGCAGAGGACTGAACCATGACAAAATCAATTTGTCTCCCTCAGTGAGCAGGTGCTTGACAATGGATTGCCAAGTCATTGTCACCGACAGCTTGAACAACTGCGGGTTCAGGAATACTGCCTGCCTCTCACTGCAAGCAGACAAACATTCAGTATCCCCTCAGAGAGGCCGAACAGAATTCTTACCTCCCAACTTGAGGCTTCAAGGTCTTAACCCCAAGGTACGACAGATAAACCACCAGGCACGTTAGACTGTATGCCAGCTGGCCAATTGCAAATGCAAGCAAGGCCAATGTTCCCTGTTTATCTCCCTGCCTCACATCATACAAAAGTACCAGGAGGGTTGTCACGCTCTTGGCCGTGATCCCACTTCCCTCGGCTCGCACCCGTATACTCGTCTTCAACTCCACCATAGACCTTCCCAACCATCAGCATTTCCTCGGCCGCAGTCAACACGAATCAACACACAGGTTATGAAATGGTTCCGTCAACAGCTCTACAACTGCGGCAAGGGCGTACACGGCCACCGCCTCTCGGAAACACGGCCTCAACCTTAGCTCGTCCTTGGCATACTGTTTGTACCCCCAGGCAATAGAGCTCGCAAGTGGAACTCCGACTGCAATGGGCACAAAGGAGAGATTCAGTGATGTTGGGTCGGTTGATTTAGCCCTAAGAAGGGTGGTCCTGACGCCTTCACGGCTGAGAAACAAGATTGTGCTGAGAATGAGGTCGAATTGGATTACAGCGGCACCAAATACATCGGGGGAGGTGATGCGTATGAGGGCCTGGTTGAGGGTGAAGGTGAAGAGCCTGGAGAAGAGCTGGAGGCCAATAAGAGCAGCGAGAGAGGCGATAGAGGAGGTCCTGAGGGTATGTTGGGATGGCATAAGTGATATTAATGGATTTATGAGCTTCACGTGGCAGTCAGGACTGGTCAGCACGATGGCTAATTGCATCATGCATCATGGTCGACCTATGGCTGTGCCCATCACATTGCTCATAAACCCGCCTCAACTATATAGTTGCATTCACGCCGTATCGCTCCCAATTCCTTCTCACATATAACAGACTATGTCGGGAACGGGCACTGCTTATGAGTGTCCCATCCTGGTATGGATGATAGCCCTAAATCGCGACTACAGTAAAGAGGTGCTTCTCTTCTCACTCCCCCTCGTCTCCCTCGTTTAAAAGCCCTCCAGGAGTATGATGCCTGCCATGCACTTGTAAAAGAGTGTGTTCCTAATGTCAGCATCCCCTATAAGCCTACAGATCCAGACACCTTTCGTACGATCTTCTCTCTGATTCTCTCATCACTTGTGCTGATTCCGGTTTTTCCTAGGCAATCTTCTCCTCGCAATGCTCCCACTGCTTATGATGCGCCACAGACGAATACCAAGGGCCAAGTGGCGGGATTGCGTGACCCAGAACGGCAAACATTGGATTGAACAGGTAATCCTCATACTTATCCAATGTTGAGAACCCACACCAAAGTTCACGGCCGATTAGGATGATCTGCCTCCTGAAAAATTCCTGCACTCAATGATCGGTTACCACCTTGCCCAGGACCATTCACTGCTTGGAATGGCCATGACCCAAGGTCCACAGAAAAAAGTCATCAACATTGGCCTCGGGATTCTGATACACAAGATCCCCGGACGGGCTACTCTCTCCTCCTACATCGAATCACTATCACACAAGGTATGCCTTTCTGCTCGGATCATCTATTTCGTAGCTCACTCCGACATCGGGCTAGCTGACTCCCCTAGAGTTGGCGGCCATTACCGCGGCCCCAAACCCCGACTCTGTGCTCCGAAGGCTATGTATCATCCTAACACTAAAATCTTCATACGCCAAGGCGATCGGCCAGAACGCCGCGTTCGATTGGGCCCGTCTCGAGTTTGACGTTGATAACAAATCCGCAACCGCCGACGGACACGCATTAACGGGCTGGGAGTTCCGCCTGTACCGCGCCAAATTAGGCGTAGCACGAGGTGTCGAACCCAAGTTGGTCGAAGAAGAATATCAATGCTGTTGCGCATTCTTTCGAGGGTGCGAAGACCTCAAATTTGTCTGGTACGACGACCCTAAGCAGTTGGAATCCTGGGTACAATTCATAAACATCGACCAAATGACCAAGGTGATACCCAAGCTCACTGCCTAACTGAACGGTCTACATGGAGCATTATTTTAGTTAGCACCTACAGACGTTATGTATATTCGTTCGGGTAGCTTGAACATCATAATTCTGTATGATAGCAGAGGTGTTGTGTAGATTAGTGACAGAATTGTTATGCCCTGTTGATCAAACTTCATGAGCATTTGTAGTTTATGAGCAATCATGCTGTTAAACATGCCGCACTAGAGCCCTTGGAGCAGCCACCATGAGACTTTGACAGTTATGAATATGTTGATCTTCTAACGCCGCATGACAGGTTTATGAGCATGTCTACGCATGTTGAAATCCAGAAGCAGCGCATTGACGTGGAAAGCACCAAACCACAGCGGAGACTCTTTGATTTAGAACTCGCCTAGCCCCAACGGCAGATGCGCATACACTTTGGATCAACACCAGCTCTGTGGTACATCCCTGTTTCTCGGAAACGACGACGTTGCCTAACTGAAATGCCATTAACACCCCTCGTGTCAGACACTGCAGCTTATCAGAACTTCATACCGGACGTAGGCTCATGAAATCATCTGTGCTGTCCAGCCTGAGGCAGAGAGACCGGGGAGCCAAAGAGTGACCTGGGATGCTAAGGGTGTCCCACCCACAGCTTCGAGCTCCAGAGAATGAGCATGGCTTTATATACGTCGCAGGGAGTCAATGTGAGTCGCCGCTGCGGCCAGATCTCAATAGCAACTACTTAGATTGATTGAGTCAACTCCTCAGATGATCTCGAGGCTGGTGCAAAGCATTGACAGAATCTATCAACAGCGCCGGGAATTACATATGCTATGCTAACTATTTTGGAGTAATGGGATGCGCCCACCACAGGCAATCTGTTAGGGAAAGGCCAGAAATGCGAGGATCGATCCACTACACGCGCGTGCCACACAAGTTTTACCCACCTGCTTGGAGACTCAATAAAGTGATCTGCAATTGATCAAAGCAAGTATGGGAATGTGAATAATACAGGAATACAAGCATACAGAGCATGAACAAGAGTACTGCACACTAGCCTCGTTTAATGTACACCATTGACCAGTGGTGTCTGTTGCCCATATCTCTCCCCCAATCGTTGCTTCGCTCGTTCTGCCGCAGCATCATAAACGTACGTAGTGGGTTTACGCCAAGGCATGTGCTCCGAGTGGTCTTCATGATCGGAATCGTCGAAGGTGTGCGAGTTGCGCCTATTTGGAAAGGGATCGTAATAACTGCCGTCGCCTGTGTGACGGGAATATGCTGGATACGGTCAACTGAGGCAGTACATTCAGGAGCACGTGATACGTACAGTCAGACAAGTCGATATCGACCGCTTTCTGTTTCCCAAGCGCTTTTGCGCTCGGTTGAGTCGGTACATCCGCATCAGTATCACTATCATAGCTGACAGGACTGATTGACGTTGCAGAGTCTACGAAGTATGCACCATTTGTTTCCTGGGGTTCGGTGTTGGTTGTCTTGGGGGAGGGAGTACGTGAGTACATCGAGAATTGGCCAGGTGAGCGTGGTCCATGTGGAACTGTGGGTGGAGGGGCGAGGGTATTGGTGACGGTGTCTTGATAAGGTCGCCGGTATTCAAAGCTCTGGTGTGGCGATATACTCCGCACGGACGGCGATGGACTTCGGGAAGCTGGGCCGACGGGATACTGCAAGGAGTTACGGTTCGCAGTCTCCTGGAGCTCCTTGAATCCAAGAGTGAGTTTGTTAGTCAAAAGAAACATGATTAGAACCTACCCATCGGTTCATCCTAGTTTCTTTCCTACTGCGGTATTCTGCCTTGCGTTCCATTGCCACTCTATCCATATCTTCATACTGTTTTAGGACTTCAATGAGTTCTCCATTTGCCGCAAGAATCGCGTCCAAGAGCTGTTGTTCCTTCGTTGTCTCCTCCGTTTGTCCATTCACTTCTTTGGAATGCGTCTTGGCGTCTCGGGCTTGAATTGACTTTTCTGCTTCTGCTGTAGCCCATGGTATCTGTGCAAAAATGAGTTCCTGGGATGCTCGACACTTGTTATAAAATTCCTATTATGGTGTTCAATACAAGATAGCCATCCAAGGGCGACATTTGCTCACCCGAATGACAGGATCTTTCTTGAAAGTCTCCGGCTTAGCGTGAAAGAGTGCTTGGGAGAGTAAAGAGGCGTTGCCTTGACCAAATTGACATTCCCGCAAAAGGCGGCGAACATCTTCATCGTGGGGTATGATACGATTTCTCGTTGGTGACTTCCGTCTTCTGTGTGGTCGTGTCTGAAACTCAAGGGTAAGCGAATTTGAAACGTTCGTAAGGAGGTTTCTACAAACTATGGGCGGAGATGATGTGGGTATAATATCACTCGTAAGAGGATGAGGTTCAGGTGGAATAATAGGAGCGCCATATTGCGAATATTGTGATGACCGGGAAGCGACCGGGGGATTAAACATAGGATCGTCCGCGGCGATTGGTACTCCCTGTGTGAGGGTCAGCGCAATAGATAAAGATACAGTCAAAGGCCGACCTCATCGGGTTTATCGATGGGTTTAACGCGCCTCCAAAGTCCCCTAAAACTGTCACGGTCGTTTTTACCATCCTTCTCTATAGGTGTGGAGTTATTATCTTGGGTGATAATACCGATGACTGAATGGCGCACTCGTTCTAGTGGCGTATGCGGCGGCAGCAATTACAACTAAAAGTCGTTCCCGGACTACAGGAGATGTTTTCGGGTTGGTAAGGAGTTCCTCGATCGTCTCTAGAAACTTGCGGCTCATAGATTGGGAAGTGAAGACATCCGAACAGTTCCTGAGCATGATAGCCCAAAGCTACAACGATGTCAAATTGGGCGATGACTACAATTCAAGAGGCAACGTACTCGTGCGGCTGACAGTTGTGTAGCAGGTTCGCCGTACCTAAAGTGGTTGTGAAAGATTGAAACATTAGATGAGCGAGGACAACGAACTTGAACTCCCGTTTGAGCGTCCTCACGGCTTCCTTGGCGTTGTTTTCATTAGCGGACGCCCGATCGCATACTTCCAATACAAGTGCCCAGTCCTCAGAAGCGGTGGCGGTTAGAAATGCTGAGGTAGCGTGAGAAGGAGAGTACAAGATACTGAACCAATACTTTACCAATCATTTTCGTGAGCTCCGCAGCCATTTCGTCTTCTCGCCGATGAGAGTCTCTCCCTCTGTCACGACCGGATTTATCTCTGTCCCTGTCGTGGTCTTTACTTCGTTCCCAATTCCAGAATCCCTTCCTCTCTCGTTTTTCTCCATAGTCTCTTGGGTCGCGGATTGGCATCTCTACAGTGGAGTATCCATCTTCGGACACGGATCTATGGGAATATGGGATGCTCTCGACATTTGGAGAGTCCAAGGCCCGCAGGATGTTCGATACGATCGGCTGTCCTGGCAAAGGGCTTTTTCGGAGAGACTGGGTATCGCGTTCTCGCGATGGTCTATTGGACTGGAGCAGAGAAGCTTGTGACGCGTGATAGGGCGAGGGGGACTGGTAGGCAGTAGGACTCCCAAGTGGGGCAGGTATGGCTGTAGATCAGAAATGGAACGTAAGGGAAGTGGAAAGCGTGAGCGGTCCCCTTACGCGGGAGTACCAAGGGCATAGGCTCACAGTGAGAACCCATATAATCATGCCTCTCCTCCTCCTTGGATGGGTTGCGGGGCAGTTGCGCTGGTGGTATTTGCTGGGATGGATTCGATGGTGAGGTCATGGCGGGCAGTTGATTTGCGGTAACCGCATGCTGTTGGTATATTGGTGTGGGTATAGGTGAGTCCTGAGTAAGAGGGAAGGGAGTATGAGAATCGGTGTCGGCAGGGAGGGCAGGGAAAGGTGGGAAGTTGCGCACATCTGCAGGATGCAGCAGGGGTTGCTCGTCCTTGGCATTAGATTTATGTGATTTTGACTTGTTCTGTCCAAAGAGCCTTTTCATAATTTTATATGGTGGAGAGGATAGTGAAAAGTAAGGATAAGTATGGCGGTAAACAGGGAACAGTCGACAGCGTATCACTGAATGAATTAGGAAGGCTGTGTTCGTGATCAACGGCACGTGATCACTCAAATATCAATGCACTCGCGCCTACAAACGCCTCCACTGTGAACTCGTGCGTGCTTAGAAATGCCACCCTGTTCCTCGAAATATCATCATCAATCAACCGAAAGTCATATGGGTCGCAGCTGGCGATGACCACGATCGGAATCTGATCCCCCACCCCTTCCACCACCTTCTTTAACATTGACCATTGCCACCGAGCCCTAAATGCATTTCTCGTCACGAAGATCACCGCATTGACGCCACCATAATCATGCGACGGTAAATCATTTGGACCATAGATGATATGTTCTACTGTTCCACGGCTCTCTAGGACCCTGGCGAGCTGTCTGTCATGCGGGGGCGCTGTGTTCCGCACAGGTTGGATCTCTCCATCGGTTCCCTCCGCGGATCCGTCAACGGCCTTGTTCATTTGTTCTCGTAACGGAGTAAGGAGAACAACCTTCTTGATCCGAGATGATTTGAGAGGCAACAACGACCCAGCATCCATTGCCACGCTTGTGCTCCTGCGGTACGCTTCGACGCTCAGGCGGATGTTGCTCTCCTTCAAAAGCTTCCAAGAATTTATAAATGTAACGCTATCTTGCTCATCCAAAATGCTGCTCCAGTCTCCGACAAATTTGTCTTTCATTGCGGCAATCCTTTCCCCCGACCGTTGCAACTCAGCTAAAGGGATCCTCCCGTCCTGAACTGCGGCACGGATCTGTTCTACCGCACCCACCTGTCGGTGATATGTGTGGCAAATCATGGCGATGTCAGCCCCGGCTACCATTGCTTTGACCGCTCCTTCTTCGCTGCCAGGACCGCCTTGCTCTGCAACGGAAATAGCATCCATCTCGAGGCAGTCCGTGACTATGACGCCAGCATAATGCAACTCCTGTCTCAACAGGTCTGTGGTGACTGCTCTGGAGAGTGAGGCGGGTGTGTTGTCCCCTGTAAGAAGCGGCAACGCGATGTGCGCCATCATGATGCTGGGAATGTCTGCTGCGATCGCAGCCTTGAACGGAGGCAGGTCGTTGCCAAGGAGTTCCTCTTTCGTCTTGTTTATAACAGGCAGAGCAAGGTGTGAGTCGACGTGCGTGTCGCCGTGCCCTGGAAAGTGCTTCGCACAGGATGCGACCCCGGACGAGAGGAATCCTTGACTGGCCGCTGTAGCATACTCCCCCACCAGGTTGGGATCTAAGCCTTGAGTTACCACCAATTCTTCAAGATAGTCCTTGGCGGTATTCCTCACCACTGCCAAAAGATCTCACACCTGAATATCAATTAAAGTACGCTTTCAGGGGGGAAAGCCGCACACACCAATCACTGGATTCAGAGGGTTGCTGTTGACATCGGCAACGGGACTGTACGTCCAGTTGATGCCAACAAGCTTCAGTTCTTCACCAGTCGCCGAAGCAATGGCTCGGGTGGTGTCGATGCTGCCAATGGCAGCCTGGGCCATTGCGCCAGGGCTAGAAAAATCATCAACGAGTACTTAGACGAATGCAAGGCACAGGCGTACAATTGAGTTCCGGCCAAAGGGCCAGAAAAGGCTGAAACGAGACCTGTGACGGAATTTGACGGTCGGTGCCTGTGGGAGTCCCTACCACAGTGTACCCACCGTTTTCTTGATCTATACCGATCAGCAGTGGCCTCTCATGCCCAGCCCCTTTTGCAAGCGACTGGAGGTTCTTGATTAATTGGCGCGTTTGTTCGGCATCTGTAGTGGATCTTGAGTGCTGGTAACGGATACTGTAAAAAGTCACCAACCACGAATGTTCCTCTTCATGAGGATGATATTTCCGACATAATATTCACAAATGAGTGTCCTGATGTCCTCGCCAATGTCGCAACCATGAAAACCGAAGACGAGATGCTGGGGAGAAATTGTTCATACAAATCGGGCAAATATGCATAGGCGAGCACAATACCTGGCCAATTTCTCTTCGAAGTGCTTCATCCAAAGGGGCCATGCTGGGTATGTGCAGAGTTGGTAATTAAGCAGGGGTGTGGGAGGATGTCCGGTATCTGCGGGCCGGGGACTGCATATGGCACTTTGGTCAAACCCAAGACTTGTGTACTATGGACGAACAGTGCAAGAAACGGCGACGACTGTTACCTCAACCAGACGGTTTCCTACCAGCAAAAAAGACACAACAACGCCTCCCTGCTCCAAAATTCCAATCCGCGTTCGACAGTCCTACGTCTTCCTCCGCTTCCTCTTTCAAGAAACCACCAAACTCTGCCTCACGACTTCAGCCACTCCCTGCCCCGCAGCTCAAGGCGTCCACACCTGCACCAGATACCAAGCAACATGTGGCACTGCGTAGACAACCTATTCCATTGCCTCCCTCACACCCTGATCCTCAACATATGCAGTCACTCATTCCACGGAAGTACCAAGAACCTCTGGCCCTCCCGAATCTCCAGAGCCTAGCAGGCAGTCCGCCAAAGCCGGTAAAACCACACTCTTCAACACGAACTTTAGTTATTTCGAAACCACCTTCAGCCGTCCTCCCGCTCAAACCTCTCTGGGAGCGCGTGCCTCTTGCGCCAGATTCCACTGTCACCCCAGGTACAGGGGAAAGAAAGCCTCTTTCAACAACTCACCCTGTGGCTCTCATGGGTGTATCCTCAGATAGTGACTCCGTGGAGCTTTCTTCCATCCTCCTCCAACTCCAGGATCATAAGCCGACCACTGGAGCTGATGTTCTGGTCAGCCCTCAGAAAAGCAAGCACATTAGGTTCGTTCACTCGTTTCTCCCCGTCGCCCGCTTTTTTCTAAACTCCAGAAGAGGAGGTCTTGCAACGAGGGCATCTCACCTATACAGTCAATCTCACACATCTCACTACCTCTGGAGAACTTGCACAAGATCCCAACCTGTCCGACAACCGGCGTCTGACATCTCCTTCCGCGTTTGCAAAATTCTACATACCGTATCCAGTGGCGTTCATAGACCGTGCCTATCCATAACTCTGTGTCGCGTTCATGTTCCGGTCCGGCCTTTCTCCTCTCGAAGACAGCTCGTATACGTGGTCGTGAGGTATCCCGATGCCTCTAAGTCTTCACCTTTATGTGACCCCTGTGGTCTTAAGGAGGGATGTATGCTTCACATCTGGCGACCATGGCACGAAGTAGCATTGGTGAACTCTGTCTCTGATTCTGTCGCGCTTTTGAGCGCAAGCTTACCTATTCCCTCATCATCCAACGATTCGATTAGTACACCAAATGGTGAAAACATCCATGATATTGTACTTCTGTGTTCGCGTTTCTTGTTAATTCAGGATACATGATTTCTGCTTGATTTCTGCTTGTACCTATTTGCTCCGAGTCCATTCTTGTATGAGTATATGCGTCTTCTCTTTTCCCCTTATCCTTGCACTCATGCCACAGCGAAAGGATAATACGGAAGAATTTGTATTCGAAAACTCCCAGAGCAGCGATGACCCAAGGTTCTCAGTGCATTGATCCCCGCCCCCAAGCTAACACTTCTGCATAGCCTGGAACAGGCACTGCTCAAGCATTATACAGGCTCGTCGCCTATGTGTCTTCTCGGACTAATCGAGTAGCCTGATTATGCGACCCGGAAAAGCGGTTCAAGAACGTAAACGACAAGGAAAGCAGCTCAAGTTCCTCCAGGCTACGGAAAGTACATTATCGGAAGAGGTGAGAGTCACGACTCTCCGGGTCACGGAGTTGAAAGGCGAACAAGACACCCTAGGTCAACACGGCCAGCGAAGCAGTAAGAAACTGTATCCAGCAGCTGTAACCGTTTAGTATCCACCCTCGTTGCTGCCCTGACTTCGATGTAGTGAATCGCTATATACGGCGTTTGTCTTTGAGTATGCATCAACAGAAGAAAGAATCAGGGCTTTATGGGACCAGATTCACAGGCTGGATGAGAAATATATTGTAAGTAACGTTTCCTTTGTTTCGCGGACCGACTTGCTCACTTGTGTTTTGAGGCTGTCCTCGAAGACATGGACAGGAACCGAATTGCGCATGAGAATGAGACAGAGGAGAAACAACTATCAGGTCTGTCTAAGGTTCGGACAGCTTGCGAAGGTCAATCTATAATACTAGATTTTCTCAACTGAGACTCATGCAGTCACAAAGATTACGGACATACCATAGCTCAGATGTTCAACTTGGAATGATGTTGAAATAAATGCATTTGACGCGGTCCAGTGACCATGGTCCATGACACGTGATCGCGCTCAATTAACCAACATGAGTGTCTTGGATCAAGTTGAACTTGGGCGTCATGGGCGTCGCAGGACTTTGGGATGTATGTATCTTTTAACACTTCAACCTCTATAATCTCCGGAAGCTCAAATATTCTGACCCTTATAGGTTCTCAAGCCCGCGGCCAAAACACGTTCCCTGACTGAGCTGGCCGTGACAGAGGGCTTTTTGGCCAATCCGTTAGGCCTCAGAGGCTACCGCGTCGGAATCGACGCAAGTATATGGTTCTTTCACGCTGAGTATGGGAAGGAGGGAGAGAATCCTGTTCTGCGAACACTATTCTTCCGCTGTGCCACTCTCACGAAGGCGCCGTTCCTTCCCCTCTTCGTATTCGATGGCCCCAAGCGCCCTGAATTCAAGAGAGGGAAGCGTATTAATAAGACGGGTAGCAAACTCATTCCTGGGATGAAGAGGATTGTAGAAGCATTTGGATTTGAATGGAGAACGGTACGTGCTTTGATCCGTTAATCTCCTCATCTATCCACTTTGATTTGCCGCCCCAGGCCCCAGGAGAAGCGGAAGCAGAGCTAGCATACCTCAATCGCATCGGCGTGATCGATGGAATCTTGTCAGATGATGTGGACAACTTCTTGTTTGGAGCGATGACCGTCATTCGCAAGTGAGTCGTCTGTCGGTCCCCAACCTATAACGACCCAACCTATCCTTGCAGCCAGAGCAATAACCTTTCCGGCAACAAAGCCAATCCAGTCCTGAATTCGGAGGGCAGAGATGACAAGAACCATACTCGTGTCTTCCGCTTCCAAGATATTCGTAATCACCCAGATATCCAGCTCACTCGTGGTGGATTAATCCTTATTGGGCTTCTGAGCGGTGGTGATTATGAAGGGGGCCTGGAACGTTGTGGTATAGCGACTGCTCATGCACTCGCCCGCTGTGGTTTTGGTGACAGCCTGTATGAGGCTGCACGAGACTCCTCGCGCGATGAGTTGGTGGCTTTTCTGGATAATTGGCGGCAGGAGGTCAGACACGAGTTGAAGACCAATTCCCGAGGTTTCATGGCTCGCAAATCCATCACTCTTTCCAATTCCATTCCTGATACCTTCCCTAACATCGACGTCCTCCTCTCCTATGTCCAGCCGATCACCTCAGAAAGCCTCGGGCACGATGGTGCAAACCCGAAGATCACTTGGTCAAAAGAGCCCAATGTTGCAGCTTTAGCAGCTGCGTGCGAGCTTTTCTTTGAATGGGGCTACAGGGAAGCCATTATTAAACGTTTCAGGACGGTGGTCTGGCCAGGAGTGGTGCTGCGAATTCTACGACGCGCAGTCCTTGATGTTGACAGTCTCTCTTCTTATCCCTCAACACCGCACAAATCTTGCCGCAGGATTTCTGACGAAGAGGAGGGCTATGGTACACCGTCAAAGATGATTTCCAAACATTTCTCAGCTCTCCAATTGGACGATGGCCCTTCTTTGGACGATAACGGTGAACGACTTATCGTGAGCATTTCCCGAGAGCGAACTCATGCGTCGGCAGATGGTCTACCTGAGTACCGACTCGAAATTGCACCCGCCCAACTCGTTCAAATTGCAGAGTCGGGCCTCCAAGGTCTGCGACAACCAGAAGGTCCTAACGAATGGGCTTCCGACTTAGATGACAACGACGAGGACGATGAAAGTGGCCGAAGCAAGACAGGGAAGGGAAAGGGGATAGTCGACCCCACAAGTCACTTGCGTCTTTGGATGCCTACTTGCATGGTCGAGATTGTAGAGAAGAAGCTGGTGAAGGATTTCCGAGATGCTCAAGAACGCAAGAAACAGAGGAAGCGAGCACCAGCGAAAAGGAGAGCCGTGCCGCGTGAAGCGCAATCCGATCTACAGTCTCTCAAACGAAATTCTAAGGCCGCTTCCTCTGTTGCTAGGGTCTCATCGCTGGCCAGCCCCCAGGCAAAAACTCTTGGCGAACTCCCCCTCACGCCACCTAAAACGACGCCACACCCAGTTTCCTCTGAGATTGATGTCAGGAAGAAAGAGGAAGAAGAAAGCTCAGGTGACGAAGGCGAGCTACCTGTCGTGCCCCCTCCAAAACGTGCAACCACAGTCCCTGTTAGAAAACCCCTTGCATTGTCCACCAAGACGTTCAAAAGGAACAACGCAGCTGCCATCTTCGAACCATCACCCTTTTCTTC
Organism: Podaxis carcinomalis; assembly: GCA_018524395.1. Taxonomy (NCBI): domain Eukaryota; kingdom Fungi; phylum Basidiomycota; class Agaricomycetes; order Agaricales; family Agaricaceae; genus Podaxis; species Podaxis carcinomalis. The sequence continues at coordinate 4,889 of JAEUWJ010000055.1, read as the reverse complement.
GTCCCTCCCGTCTCCTAAGTCAATCGAGAATGCCCTTGGATTAAGCGGCTCCGAAGACGAACTGCCCACTAATGTATATCAGACAACACAACCGAAATCTACCAAGCAGGCAACTTCCACCGTTCAAGGTTATATATCAATATCTGACGATGACAACTCTTCAGCAAAACCTAATAACAAGCATACGAAAGCAACCAAGAAACAACAGGTGACCCAAACAACATTATCTTCCTACGTGGAGAGGGATCGGAGGAGGAAACTCAATGGAAGTCAAGATGAAACAAGGGATGTCCGAGAATGTCATAAATCTCCCCGCAAATCGAAAGCACACATATCTCCACGACATAAAGGACCGGCAGTCGCCAAGAACCTAGTGTCATCCAAAAACGATGACTCTATAATAGTGGTGTCGGATGAAGATTCTGATACCGGCTATTCTGGTATTTCGCGGCCGAATATAGCCCCACTCCAACTAGCCCGTGCCCGGGTGAAGGAGAGGGCAATGTCATCATTAAGTCGACCGAATTCAACTTCCGTAGGGCATGATGTAATTGACTTGACATGAAATCCCTGAATTTTGGATGTAATGTAGTGACACTGCCCTTTTCTGCAGGGGGCATCGAGTCACTTTGTAGTTTAGGAGGTGGTCTGGTATATTATGTATGGTCTTAGTTGATAGTTGCCCTTTTTGCATGTTGTTTCTTATATTGTTTTAACCCTTGTGCTTCATCTCCCTGTTCTGCTCACCCCTGCCTCACATTTGGTAAGGTAACATTAGCTCACCTTGCAATGAGTAGGTGATCTATGTGGAGTGGAATGAGGAAACTGTGCTACAACTCTCAGATTGTGAGGATGTCCTTATCACCTTCCTTTTCCCACAACCACCACCATCGGTGGTTAAGTGCTCATCACAATGGGCCATCACAAGAGCAAAAGCTCATCTTTCATACCTGAAACCCCTCAGCATCAGTGTCAGCATTCACTCGATGAGCTTATCACAGAAGACAAAGCTCATGATCATTCAATATTTGAAACCATGTCTGCAGAAGATGCAAGTAGTTGCAGACTTTGTTCCCCATCCAACTCCAAAGGTCAGATTCCAAGTTTTCTCCCTCCTGGCACATGGCTTTCTGAGTGGCAGGTTGCTTCAGGATGGTCTGCTGCTAAGTACCTCCAGAGTTCCTCCACCCCCACCTCATCCATGGAGACCAATGATCCCATGGATCTTTTCCATTTCCCCCCATCCTCTGAGATGCTTACACCCAAAGCTTCTTCCTCCAACCTTCTTTCCACTCCCACCCCCTCCAAGGCCCAGGATGATGACAATGACACATCCATTTCATCAATATTAGTCACATTGATGAAAGAATTTATGGAGTGCAAGGAGAGCAAACTTCCCCCTCCTGAACCCCATCTCTTCACCCACCTATGTGACTTCATGGCAATGCTGGAGCATAGGAATCTTTTCCCAACTGGACCCCTCCAATCCAATGGACTCCCCCTCCCCCAGGCAGTATTACTGCCTTGTTATTCCAGGTGCAGCAGCCTCCCCCCCACTATATGCCATTCCATGGAATGGCTGACTCAGTGATGGCGGATGCTCAAACAGTGCCTGCTCCCCAACCCTCTACCCAGGCCCCAGTGCCTCCTCAGCCTGCAGCTCAGACTCCTGCCCCACATAACAGGCCCAAACCTCCCTCATGTGCCCCTGCTCCCCCACACAACAGGCCTAGGCCTTCCTTGCATGATGTCAAGAATGGCCATCTGGCCCCTCCCCCCTCTACATAGTGCAAGCTGTACTTTGCCACTCAGGGTCCCACCTGGTGGCAATTCTTCTTAGATGCCAGCACTAGCAACCTAGCTAGTGCTTGTGTCTCTTTACAATCCCTCATCCTGTGCTTCAATCAAGCGTTCACCTGGGCTAAGTCAGTACTTGTTGTCAATTCAGCTTGCTTCCACTCTGGCATCATTGCCTTCTCAACAGGCAGTGTCCCCTCCCAAGCAGATCTCCAAACAATCTCCACCTTGCTTCCTGTTGCACTCAAGAGCGCTAATGTCACCCTCTCTGTGTCCCAATCTTTCATTAAGATCATGGATGTTCCTTTCTTCTCTGCTGATGGCTTCACACTATCAGCTGATCAAGTCAAGACTGAGGCCTCAGCCTCTCCTTTCTTCCCCTCCTCTGACATGCATCACATGCATGTTATCTGCAACTCCACCAGGTCAGATACCACCACCATGTGGATTGACTTGGTTGACTCCCAACAAGGCACCCTTGCCTCCTCTCTCATCAACAGGTGCATCATGATCAATAGCGTGTCCTGCCTCATCAAGGGTGCTCAAGCCCACACCAGCACACCCCAGTGTCAGTGTTGCTGGTGCTGGGGTCATCCTTCTGATACTTGTCACACATGTGCACCCAAGTGTCCTCTTTGTGGGGGTCCTCATTCTGAGGGCTCTCATTGTTCCATGGTGGGGTGTTGCTGAGGCAATCCCAAAGCCAATCCCCCCATCTCCTCCACTCCCAAGGGCACTCCCTGCCCTCACACTCCTAGGTGCCTGAACTGCTTGGGCACCCACTCTTCCAATGACCGCTGGTGCCCATACTAGCAACATCGATTTGACTACGATTGGATTCATGAGAGATACCAATGCAACACAGAGGACAAGAAGGCTCCCTCTGGGGGCTGGAAGGGCTAACACATCAATATATGCTCACTCTCACTGCCCTTTTCTCATGGGAGGCAGGCTGGACTTTGACTAGTTTCAGTTTTCATTCCTGTTGTTTGGGGCACCTGTTCTTTTGTTCTTTGTTTTTGTGTTTCAGTTTCTTTTTCCTCTCTCCTGCTCATTGGGACTGTTACTGTGCACCCATTTGCCTAGATACTCTCTGTAGTAGATCAATGATGGCAATAGACCTCAATTTAAAATAATAATAATAATAATAAAAGGATGTCCTTATCACTGGTCACCTATGCTTAAGCTAGGGGACAGCTATCTCAGTAGATAGTTTGTGAATGCTAGGATCTACCAAGAATGATGATGGTAAGAGGGTGGTAAGGCAAGTGTCCAATTAAGCACACTGTCACAGACTTCACTTTGTGCCTATTAAACTCTCAGAGCCTTAGCTACTGTTACAGATCTCACTCCATGTCCATTAAACTCTTGGAGCCTTGGTTACAAGGCAAGTTCTGCAGATCACATTCAATCTGCCCTTCCTCCTGATCCTGTTGGGCATCTCTCCCTGCAAATACATTCTTCTGCACTCTTCCTTCCATTACATTCCTCATCAGAACTCTCTAACTAATTATCCCATGTCTTTGTGTTCATCTGGAGCCTTACCCTTCATCAGTGATTATCTTTCCTTTTCCAGACTTTTCTGCTATCTGATGGTTTCATACTACTCCTGGTCATCCAGACACCATGTGGATGGACTCCTCACTTTGATACTTTCCTATAGTCTTCAATCTTCACATGCTCCTAGTAATCCCTTTGAGTGATCTCAAATCACTTTCTGCTTGACTACTAATCCCTGGACTTTATCCTGACTGCTAGTATATAAGTAGGACTACCACTGGTGTATTCAGTCATCAGATTATCAACTTAGGTTGTTCTCCTTCCTCCTGTCTATGTGCTGTAGAGGGTAGAAATAGATGTGGTAATTACAAAAATGACAAAAGATAGCTAAGTAGCTACTACTCTCCTCAGATGAGTTCTGGGGGACAATGAACAGAAAATAGAGGAGGTTGGGGTTATGCAAAAGTGAAATAGAGCTCAGTAGACTGTTCTACACAATCACAAGCTCAGAATAAAGGTCCTTATAACAGCAGTGCCCTTTACACACAGTGTTATCAGAGAAGAACTCTAAAACTCTAAGACTAACTAACTTCACTGACTTAAACTAACTTAAACTGAACTAGACTACTCTTTTCTTTAGAACAGCCAGCTTGAAATGCTCTCTTAGCACCAGACAGTCAGTTTGACATAAGTAGCTACTTCACTAGCAGAGCACAAATACAGTATGGCTAGTACCAGGCAGTCTTGGCTGCTCTGGTGTATCATTGCAGTAACCTTGTCCATGTGACAAGGAGAGCAGTAGGCAACATTACTGCCCCAGATGCAGAATTGTTTGCTATTCATTTAGCACTGGCTTGGGCTGTTGGCCTGGCAGGTGCTAATACTATCCTGGTCTGGACTGATTCACTGACATCTACCAAGCAAGCAGTCAACCCCACTTCAAAGCCAGGGCAGGTCCATGCACTGGCTGTCATCCAACTTCTTACCCCATGGCTGTCACAGCCTGGGAGGAAGGTTTAATTCTGGGAGGTCCCTTCTGGCAACCCCTGGGAAGTTCATGGGGCAGTGGACAAGTATGCAAAATCCCTGCTGCCTGTGGCCATTGGGTCACAAGTGGTCAGATCTCTGAATCAGAAGCTCAAAAGCACTGTTCAGTCTGTGTTGACACCTGGAGGGCCCTCTTCCAGTCGCCAAGGTACAGGGGCCACCAGTTCCTAGAGGTTCTGGAGCCAGCTTTGAAGAGGCCAATCCAACCCAAGTACCACTCCAGTGGTGCTTGGCTTTCCCTTCTTTGTGGAGCTCCACCTGGTCTCACTGTACACTTCACAAGGTGTATCTTAGGCCATGCCCCCATTGGATCCTACAAGATCCAATTCTTTCCTCAGGAGGACTTCTCCTGTCCCTGTGGCTTGGCTATCGTCAAGATGCAGGATCATATCCTGCAGTGTTGTAAATGCTTCAAACACCACATCAGGGGGCTGATCTATTTTTTTTTTTTGTGTCAACAATTTATATACCAGTGCTCAGACATAGTCCAGTTGTAGCCTACAACAAGTGTATCTACTCTACATAAGATGATGTAGGGGATCAGC
>JAEUWJ010000052.1:0-14137 GCA_018524395.1 Podaxis carcinomalis | reverse complement strand
GCTATTCTGACAAATGCTGTGTCGAAACAGCACAGGATTACCAATATTTGTCAGCGCCAACATCCCACGAACCATCGTCCCACTCTTTAATGATTCACTATAAATGACGTCCTATGATCTGCTCAACTACGGTCCCATAAACTGCCCCTCCCCGTCACCCATGGATCTGACTCTCTGAAAATACAGTTCGCCGTTTCACACTCCATACTGCAAACGCCCAATCCACCGTGGTAGCAGTGCCTATGATCGCCGCAGACCGCATGAAGAATGAACTCCAGGCCACCGATTCCAGAGGGCCAAATGCCATTGCATAGAGGCTGAACATGATACAAATCCCGAGCGTTGGATCAGGTCCTGATGCCAAAGCCTAGAAGGGGAATTAGGACTGACCGCGCGGCTCAACATAGACGGATGACACTTACAACGCCAAGGAACACAAGGAAAGCCAATATCTGTTGATGGACGGTTGGAGCAGAGATGTCAATCTGACATTCATATATCCATAACACATCAGCAAGTACGTCGTGAAACCCGGAAACTGAGATTATCACACCTCAAAAGCCCCCCACGTCTTCCAGAGGTACAGCATACCCAGTCCCAGCCTAGTTTTGGTAATGAAATACGACAGTCTGTTTCGCTTTGTGAGCGTCTCTGTTTCTAGCACTTGCAGTTGTTGCAGTATAGCGAAGATGCTATACAGCTGCGCAACGATCATGACAAAAACGGTGAGGCGACACAAGGCATAATTTCCGCTCAAAAACGCAAGAGGGAACAGCGCTAAATAATGTATTGTGTAAGTGTTCATGAACAGCTTTCATAAGGGCTTACACAAGGAAATATTCCCAAGCGTGTAAAGAGCAGCAAACTCCTCTCCAGCTTCTATCTCCTGCCTTCGCCTGTTTCCTGTTGTTTGGGGAAGCGGCATGTTGTTGCCATCTATCCTGGGATGGTTGCCATTCAAGATCTCGGCGTCTATTTCAATAGCATCTACCACTCGGATGTTCGAATCCCTTTTGGGTCGATGGCCATATTGCGGGCCTTTAATAAGCCACGACCATTGTATCAAGCTATGGATCATGAAGAGAACCAGGAGGGCGATTGGATGAGGGGCATACACGACATAGTCATGATATGACCGACGTTCAGTGAGATCACGAAATAAAAAGTAACCTTGCACCAGCGAACTCGTAATGAAGGTTCCAACCTGCCATAAGCGGGACTCAAACAGTGACCGCTCCATGCTAGCGCCCAAGCGCTTAAGGCTTGGATCGCAGTAAGGGGGAGGGGGATGAGTGAATGGCAAGAGGGAAACGTGGACGCCCAGACTAGTGCATGTTTGTCAATTATAATGATTGGCGTTCAAAGGCGCCTAACAATCAGTCATCCAAAGTTCTTCCCTGACCTTGTGTGCGGGCCTTCCCGATCAAAAAAGTAATATCATGCATTTGTCTGGAGGTACCAGTGAATGCCACACTTCTAGGAAAACAACTGGGCGCAATTCATGACAGAACTGTACCGCTCAAACATCTAAGCATCCATTCACCCTCTCCCCCTACCCCCCCCCCATCTCTTCAGTACCTAATTGGAACTCATCAGCTTGAGGGCCCGACAAACTATCCTTGAGGGCAGTCAATGTTACTCCAAACAACCAATCCTCCCGCAACCATCTGCTGGACCCTCCCTTTTGACCACAGGGGTTCTCTTCCGTGCTCTGCAAAGTCTCTGACATAGAATTACCGGGTCTGTCAGCCCTCGAAGCCCATTCAGCTCCCGAGGCTCGACTCCTCGAGGCAAATTTCTTCTGTGCTTGGTAGCTAGCTGGCTTCCGCGAGCACATTAAAGCCAAGGAATTGCACCATTGACTACAATAGCTTAGGGGGCACAGCCAAAACACAACTGGAGGAAAGTATAGCAAAAATGTGATTATCGAGGGGCCGTGGAACTTACGGCTCGCGACACGAATTAGAGTTTAAATTGTCCGGGGATGTGCGTGTAGATGTCACAGTAAGTTATCAAATTTTGGCCTCCTTGAGGGATCACATTGTTTAATATGTGATAGTGGAGCCGATTCCACGCGGTCTTAGTGAGCAGTTATTCCAGAATTTGGAGGAATGAATGTTCATACATCGGCTCGAGACCCACCCCACTTCCATTGTGTAAGGTGAGAACGTCTTTCTTGAGGCCCTTCAAATGGGTCAGAAGATCTACAAAAGTGCGTCATGTGTCAGATTGCTCAACCAGATCCAGCTCGACTTACATGGCAGTATACCCTCCTTTGCTATATCACCAGAGCGAGGAGGCATACTTTGTGGACAAGAGAGTAAACGATACCGAATTCATGAGTGGCTTCCTTCACCGTTTGGCGAATGGTCTCCTGATGCACTTGGACATGCTGGCTGACGTCCGACTGGTGCACCTCAGCTTCGGAATGATCAATAGTTACTTGTAATGTCGAGCTCTTCTTGTTAGTCGACGACCTCAGTTGAATCAGCTCCATGAAGCTATTGATGAATGGAATTGCATCGGCGGTCCGAATATTGTGGAGGCGGAACTCTAATTCGATGAACGAAGCGAGTGCACCCTACAGGGGATCCAATACAAAGGGCCAGCTTCTTAATCACCATGTCGGATTCTCTGTGTGTCGCTTTAGCGCCAGTCTAGGTCTGTGTTGAAGATGGAACCTATGTAAACCCACATCTTTGGTTGGACATGAAGGAGATGAGAGATAGCCAAGAGGGCATCCTTGTTGAAGAGTACCTCAAGACCAGTGGAATGCAACCGACACTCAAGATGCCCAACAACTACATGAATTCCGCGCTGAGATTTTGGGAGATTGGAGCCATTTTTTGGTTCCGAATTCCTTCCATAATTCTCGTAGCGCTGGAGTAGCGACTCCAGAAGGCTCCTCAATCCCGCCCAGCTTGAAATGATTTAAATGATACTTTCCTTCAAGTCTGCATTACGAAATTCCTGGAATCTAGCAATCGCAGTATCAGTTGTTCCCAGGATACACTAAATATGGTGATCAACGTCATTGGCACGAGGACCCCCATCGTTCTTGAGGGCATAGAAGAACTTTCTCGTTTCGCGCAAGACAAATCGATGCGTCGGTGTTTTACACATCGTTAGGGGCTCCTCAAGTACCCGCACGAACCGTGCGGTATGCACGTCGCGAATTTGACTCGGAAAGCATCTCTCGATATCGGGCATGAAACTAGACGGAATCAGCATGTGGTATGAGGCTTCCAAAAGATAATCACGTACTTGGACGTTTCTTTTCGCAAAAGTGAGTAGCGATGGTGTACTTGGTCATGATCTTGGTGAACTTGGAGAGGAGATCCTTGTGCCTTGTGGTGTCCGATTACTACGAGACAGGTTTGAAGTATGACACAAGAGCGTATTCCGGTAGTAGATGGAATGTCGAAGCAACCAGTTAGACCCTTTTAACGTTGCAAATTGAAGGTCCAGCAAAGTAATACTGGGAATAATTGTTCCACGTGTATCCGGTGAATGCGTACACCTGTATACCCTTCGATCCTGGTTTCCCCTGTACCCAACATGCTGGCGACGCGACTTTTACTATGATAATGGAGCCGTCTAGCACAAACACATGTTCTGTGACCTACCGCGCATTAAAGGGCTGTGATACGTCGCATCCAAAAAAAAAAGGTCTAGGGAGAATGAGGGTCTAGATTTGTGCTAGATTCAACAGAGGAGACGGCATGGGAAGGGCTGTGGGCGAGGCCATGAAGGCAAGTCGTTGCAGTGAACCTCCCCCGGTCACGTTGAATGGTCGAGAACCTTCGTGTGACTAGCCGTCTTATGATTGATGAACAATGACATACACGGGGGACTAGCGGTCTATGGAGTAACAACTAAATGTCACGGTATGGAGATGACCATCCATCGACGAGTAGTAAAGACCGAACATGAATAACTGTGAGAAGCATGAGCATGAACAGGAGAACGGGTAAGTCCATGCACACCTTGTCTGGATCATGCCTTCTGAGGTCGATGTTCAGACGACAACAGATTCGCAACAACCGCAGCGCTTTCTTGTGCCCGCTTCAACTTCTCGAAATAAACCTGTACACCCTTTCCCGCTTGTTCCGTTAGCTGAGCTTCAGTAGGAACCTCAGTTTGTCCAGTTGTGTCGGTTTCCAGAAGCGGCAGTGCGCCAATGCCGCTTTGGCGCATGAGATCAGCGATAATGACCAGAGCATGTTTTGCAGCCTCTATGTCCTCTGTGATTCACCGTCATTGTGGTGCGAGGGATACCGTATACGTAAAATAGGTGTTACCTTGTGTCTGAGAGGGATTGCTGCCGACATGATATGCATTCTTGCTATGTGAACCCCATTGTTAGAGGATGTCATAGAAGGAGCTGACACGCTGGACGTACATCCCAGCAAGAGCTCTCCGCGAGTGAACACGCAGTCTATTTACTTGCTCTTGAACAACTTGGAGATTATGCTTGAATAGTTCTGGAGAGTTTGGGTCAGTGCCCTGGTCCGCGTGGAAGTTGTACCGGAAGTTCATGTTTTGGGAGAACATGATTGTAGCCCTAAGCTAGGGTTAGGTGCGCACTGTGACGATCAATATTCGTGATGACTAAAGTTCAGTATGTCAAGCTTAGGTCTCAGTTTTCCAGAGATCCAGAACGAACCATTATTCAGTAGAAAGATTAGTGACAGAGTCCACCACTACAGTAGCAAAAAAATAGAGCAGTCTTCATATTGCTGAGCCCGGCAGTGGGTGGTGCTCACTTCGGGACACCATAGGGGCTACTGGTAATATATGTAGATAACATGTTTTCTTATTGTCATACAATGTCCGTCAAGTAACTGGGGCCGACCTTGTAGTGGCCTTGGAAATTTTCAAAGCAGAAGATGCCACATATTTAAGAAACCTTGAGTCTTGAGTCTTGGGTGACTTTGTACCCACTGTCAGGTGTGTTCAATCCTTCTCTCCAAGTCCGGGCTGTGAGCTGGTCAAAGTAAAAGTGTCAGCGTCTACTGTACGCCTTATCGTACAATTCTCTGATAACTCCCTCCCTTCAAGGTATGATCTCCTCGAGGATATGGTCAGTCAGAAACATGTCGCGGGAGTTTACCAGTGGGTCGACCCCCTGGTAAGTCTCCTTATTGGATTGAATGACCAAACACTTATACATTCCCTCATTAGCGCACCCTGATCACGGTCATAGAGAGTGCTGCTATATGGACGTGCGTTTCGAACACACATGATGTACAGCCACCGAACTGTCTCAATATGCAACGGGGTCCTTTGCTCGTGTTCGTGGCATCGCAGGCAGCGAATTATTGGGTGAAAACACAGAGGGCTTTCCTGCCCGGCATGTGCTCAGCCCAGGGGCAAGATAGGCCACGACGGGTGGGTGTGACCCCGTTGTATGACGCCCACTCCTGGTGTGAAGCTCACGGCCCGAGGCGACCAACGACGCGGAGGTACATCGATGGTGGGAAGGAGAGGGCTTAGGGCGTTGGAAGCTTACTGTGCCGAAGCGTGCGGTTAAAAAATGAATAGCCGCAGCTTGACTTCAGTATTCGCAGACGACGTTGAAGATACAGGTGCTCATAGGTGTCCGCCGACACTGGAGATGAATATTGAAGCTGAAGCCCACCATCATAAGAATAACCAAAACTCACCCCCAGTCTGTTTGGACTGATGACGGTGGATAAAGGATGACAAAAGCCGTCATCCGAACGATCACTCATTCTCCTCGCCTCAGATCAACGCCACTCACTTTCTAGCGTTTAGGAGATGATGTGACTCCTTCGAATCCACCATCTCGGCGTCAGCGGATTTCCAGTCTATTTTGGAATCCCCTCGATCAACTTCCCGTAAACGTCATGATACACTCGACCTCGTCGATCCAAGGGCTCCCTCAGGGAGACATTTTGGGGAGATTTCCCGTAAGGGCCGTGGCGTCGTTCCACGCGCGCAGGTGAGCTTCCTGACTTGAAATATTCGCGAAACTTTATCAGCGTGTTGGAAACTGAGCAGTAGTACTCTCGAGCGGGAAGGCTCCTGGAGAGACAAGAGTGGCCCTCTCCGCTGCTAATATCTGGCGAAGGTTGCTGGGGGCCGCCTGCAATCAGGTGGAACAATTATGACCGGCCGAAACGAAAGCTGGTCCAACAATGAACGTATTGATGTGAGGAATTAAGAACAAGTTGTATTGCTTATCAATTATCTCCTTCTCCTACCTTTTCCACTTGTTTCTCTCATCTCTTCGTCTACCATGTCCATTACTATCTTCCAGAATTCGTCCTGCGTACTTTGTAGCTCTTCCCTGGTACCTTCGCCAATCTCTTCAATTGACGCGTAACCGCACCTGCCAATGACATTCCCGAGTTCCATCGCTGGTTTCTGGGCCATCAACCAGAATTCTCCCCAACGTCGACCATCATCGACAATTTCACTCGAGGTGGGAGGCTTCCCTTGTGCGACTCCTTTTAAGTATTGCGTTGTTAGAGCTTCCAGCTCCCTTGCAATATGAAAGATGATGGGGTCTTCCTTGCGAAGACTAGATTCGGCAGGGATGGACAGAACGTCATTCACCATAGCTTGCAGGAGAATTGCAATAGCATGTCTACCGCGGGCAATGTCGGAACCGGGCGGTACCCGCGCAAGAGCAAAATCCTGGACGATAATTGAGGCTGGGACATCACGACGACGGGGTAGAGACATACGCGCCGGAATTTGTGTCTTACTTCCTTTCCAACCTGAGGAGGACCGCTCGGACGACCCAGATAAACATCTATGTGATAGGACAGGGTGAATGTGCGGGCCAGGCGTTCAGGAAATTCGGAAGGTGTTGTATTTAGACTAGGAGCATTTGCAAGGGTCTCAATTGTTTGCAGCCACGGATCGCCTTTGCATTGTTGGGTATCATCACTAGGCTCCTTCGACCTACTTAGTGCTCCAGAGGTGTAGTTTCTGCAGAACGCGGCTTCTCCTGAGCTGCTGAGAGGTCGCACACCCGACGGCACGTTGGTGACGAATCGACCAGTTTTGAGAATGATGCAACCTGCTTGAGATGTCTTGGTCGCTCAGTACTTGGATTAGCAACAAAGTAGAACTCATACCTGATGACCGGATATTGTCCGGGGAAACACTCGGACCAAGCTAGTCAGACGTCGTAGCATAGTTGCTTTCACAGAAGGCACAGGACTCCCTCATTCTCATGTCCTTATCACGTGAACGATACGTAATGTAAACCGTAATGTGCGTTGAGTGCTAGAACAACCTTGTCCCCATATCTTTCGCTCCTCATATTGGAATGAGCTCACGGGGATCGTCCCTCCACGTTCCTCCGGAGCGATAAGTATAATATACGAACATTCCCTCCCTTTTTTGTTACCCCATTGGAGACACCATCGTGGTCACTTGGGTGCAACGCGGCCTCGCGTCGTTCATCAGCGTGAAAAGATTTTCTTCCCCGATGCCAATTTCTGACGGAATCCATCACTGGTATCAGTCCTAGTTCAAGTGAAGGCCTAATATCCTGAGGGATTGATAACGATGTATAAGACACTGCGGATCACAAGGCACTGCGGATTACAAGGATACTCGAGCATCAACTGCACCGCCGGCAGAATCACCACATGGCCCATCAATCCTCCTTCTTGGGGTGCGTAAAGGCCCTCATGTCCCATCCTTTGTACACTGAGATATACTGTGCCTTTAGTGACACAAGACGTCAAAGCAAACGACTCACGTTTACTCTTGAGCGCAAACCGACGGTTTTCAGCGACCGGGTAATCGTCCTTACGTGCCGCATATCTCCTGAACCAGAACACGTTTCTTGGCTTCGCATCCCTCAAGTATCGTTCCGCCACTGCTCGCTGAAGCCGAGCCTGAGCATAGGCAACTATCCCGTACGCCATCCCCCAGTCAATCCGGCTATCTCCAAGAGGGACGGACCATAAGCCTCCAGCCATCAACGGTCCGCGGAGGTCATTTAGGAGTAACCACCAACTGGCAGGTTCATCCTCGATAACCGTCGAGATGCACATGGCCGGCATCAACAATGTTGTGCTTTCCTCCGTTGCTTTGCTAACCAACCCCTTTCGCGTGTGTTCGACCGCTTCGTTGGCGTCTTGTGGGAAAGGGACTGCAAGACGCCTTAACCTCCCCCAACTCTCTTTCATCTCTTGGCTGACATGATTCTCCTCGATCTCCACGAAGCACACGCTACGTTGAACATAGAGTAACGTGTTACTATAAAGCGACACGAGGAAGAAGGTGAGAAGGTAGATTATCTCGAAGAGGATCGTCTTAGTGCCGCCAAGCAAGATTCTGATCGAGAGCAGGAAGAAGATGGATGTCAGAGCAACGAAGGTGTAGAGAAAAGCGACAACGAAGGGATATGTTTTACGACCCCAACGAATGATAGGAAAATTCGAGTGGTATCGGAGGTAGAAGTTCCCCGTGTCATCATTGTCGACGGATCCTGGTGCGCTTTGGGCACCATGCGCCCCGAGGGCCGTTCTGACGAATATGTCATAATCATCCGTCGTGAGTGGCTGGGGTGGGAGGGCACCGGTAGTCTTGAAAATTTCGGTGTCTTCACCAAAGGCAAGTTTCATCCCTTGGTAACGGCTCCCGAAGTCAAACGTTGCGATGTAAACAAGAAATTGTCCGAAGGAGCGTCCGCCAATGCAGTTAATTGCGACGACCGTTGAGGCATCAATTCCACATGTCATCGATGCGGCATTGGAAGCAATCGCAGTAAGGAGCTTGCTAATGAGCTGCGTCTCCATGAGTTCGAGTCTTGCCTAGATACTGTTGAGCTGGTAGACATATGTTCTTTATAACAGCATCCAGATTGGAAATCTAGAGCGTAGAGCCTAATTGTTAATGCTCAGCACTCAGATGCGGTGCATTGGGACTTACCCAATTGAGGCAGGAGTTAGGATCTAGGGAACCCTGTGCTATACCTCGGCGATTCTGGGCTCTTCGATGTATATCACAGCCCAGCAAGCTGTGTGTAATATGCAAGAATAGAGTGTTGGCAACATCGAGTTGTCGTAAACCCCTATCATTCATTTATCACTCACCTTCTCGAACACAGTCCTTGCTAGGGATTATATCATGCAAAATTGCGCAAGAAAGTTCATCACAGCCTGACAGAGGACTCGGAGGTGCACAGTGTAGTTCATCTCCATGAAAGCTCATAAATGGGCCTGTGACCTTTTCATTTCATCACTTCGCAGCAGGCATAACACCTCATTGATTCATAGTAGGTGATACATTTCGAAGTCGGAGCTATTTTGCTACAATTGGATACGCAGTAGAAAGGATTCATTGGCTCAATGAGGCTGTTGCCAGTCAGCAGTATCATCCATTTTGAAAACCGACCAGGCATTTGAAAATGCATGTTCTAGGTCCCACATTGAACCGCTGTTCACAACATCCTTTTGTAAGATACATCCCAGTTGCCTATGCACATGGGACAACGCTGTGCTCGGAACAGCAATAGTCAAAACGTCGTTTAATGATACCTGGAGTGACTTATTAGCTGCACGACCTTCTTCACCAATTGTCCCTTGCCTAGCTCACTTTTAAGGAGGGCTATGATTGCTAGCGCTTGAAGGAGAGCTCGGGTAGTCAATGAGCTGATATAGAGCACTAGAAGAAACTTTGGGTGCTGGTGTATTACGTGGTGTTGCTTTTCCTCTGTGACTAGTAGCAGACTCAACAGGTCTGCTGTCCTTTCCAGATGTTGATGCTGCGTTACCTAGGTTCATATATCAGAGTGTGTTGCATAGTATACTTGGACTTACCCTGAATGATACTGTGGTTTCTTATTGCCTCTAGGCAAGGTCCAGGTGGCAAGCATTCCTGGTAATATATGAGCTCCTATGTACAGGGGGAAATATCAAACATACGGTCATATGGCAGTTGGATTGGGATCAGGATACTGAATGATGGTACCAATACAATTGTTACTGTTCATAGTGTTGGGCCCTTAATTCTGGAACCATGGATTGATCACCCCAATGTCACTGCTGTGTGCCCCTTTGTACACCCTATGGTCCATATTCATGATGACACAGCTTCTCTGGGCTGGCGCACCTGTGCAAGAAGCAGGGAATTCACTAATTGATGTGTTATATGGTGACTGGAATCCTTCTGGGAGGCTACCTTATACCATTGCCAAACGCATCGAGGACTACCCCGCTCAAGTTCTTAATGGGGATGGAACTCCACAAGTTATTTCTATTCCGTATACTGAAGGCCGGCATATCGACTATTGTCGCTTCGACGCTGTAAGTCGCATCGACACTCACTTAAGGTTGGTTGTTAATTGCACCTTACACAGGACAAATCAGCCCTTGTTTTGAATTTGGTTTTGGTTTGAGTTATACCAAATTCCATTACTTGGGACTGTCCATGCGGAAGCTCCAAACAAAGGAGGTGATGTCAATGCAGCTCGACGATGGGATCAAGGCGAGGCAAGCCCCAATGTGTTCAGAGGTTCTGCGGCTGCCTGGTGAGTGCTCTTATCCTTAGAGCCCGGCGGGGCATCGGCGGGCCGGGTTCATCCCGTAGCGGGAGCCAAAAATTCCTGTCTCCCCTGACGGCATGCTCAGCTATCTCTCATCTTTCCCTCAAGAGTCCGAACTGATTCGCAACAAGATCCTCAATTCCTCGCTGTTTGTGAGCTTCCAGAAGATTTCCTGCTCTTATACAGCTCAAAGCTCACAATTCGGCACCATGGCAGGTATTCCCGGTCGGCTCTAACGGCGTTTTATGGTCGAAACCTTGCCTCCAACATCGTACCTTCCACCTATCAAAAGGACTTTATTCGAGGACATCAACTCGCTAAATACTTACATCGAATATCTTCGGTCCATCTATAATCCTGAAGTTCGAGGATCTCGACGACGAAAATCTGCACCTGCTTCTACTGATGGGGGACCTGGACCTGCAATCCATGCAATGACACCCCGACTGACGACTACGCTGAATGCAGTCCGACAAGACTCCTTCGAGCGTGCCTACGCCATTAAATGGCTGACTGCTCTCATTTCTGCACTCGACTCCGAAGACCGAATCGCACCGAATTTTCATGAGCAAGAAAAGACCATATGCGATGCTGCTTCCCTTCTAGCTATTTGCTCTGGGGCTTCGGCGGCAGGGACCATCGTTCGTGATTTCACGTTTTCTTATCACCCTTTTCGGGCTCGTCACCTGGGGTCGCCGATCCCCATCACGGTCAAACTCACCGATATCTCGTTAGATAACAATGACTATGGAAGCGTAGGGGCTCAAACGTGGGGAGGTGCATGTGTGCTTTCCGAAATGATCATCGAAGACCCAGGATTGTTTGGACTCAGTGCTGATCAATTAGAAGCCCACGAACGCAACGTCTTTAGGGTCCTCGAGCTTGGAGCTGGAACTGGTCTCGTCAGCCTTACAGTCGGAAAGTTGTTGCAGAACATGAACCTTCATGGCTCACGCCGCGTCGAGATCCTTGCGACGGATTATTATCCGTCCGTCCTGAAGAACCTGCGCTCTAATATTCAAGCAAACATGCCCCCAACCACGAGCTCTCAGGTTACGTTGCTCGCGCACCCACTTGACTGGTCGTGTTTTGATTCGGACGATACCCTCGATTTCCCCTTCGACAAGCCCTTCGACTTGGTTCTGGGGAGCGACATCGTATATGAACCTGAGCATGCTGGATGGATACGATCATGTCTTACTCACCTTTTGCGCAAGCCATCCTCTTCGACATCAAACTGTACTCAGTGCTCCTTCTTCCACCTTGTCGTCCCATTGCGACCAACTCACACGTTCGAATCTCATACCATCGAGACAGTATTTGCTGCGGATACTGGTTCGCATTCACTTTCGCTCCAAGTTGTTGCAAAGGATACCTTCGTTTGTGATACGGATTCAGGGGAGGAGGTGGAATATGCCTACTATACCATCGGATGGATTGGAGGACAATAATAGCACTATATACATATACCGAGGACAAGGAATGGAATAGGAGACAAAAGGGTTTTAACATGTTATGACATGAATAATCGTTCTGGATCGTGTCCGTGACAGGAGACCCCAATACCACAAATTAGTAAAATGACGAACTGCAAGACAGCGGACAAATGGATTGAGAGGGGGTAGGGGAAATAGTTTTGCATAGCTTCGATCAAGAAAGATGAAGAATTTGAATACGTTCTTCACGAACAGCGAATAGGAGCACATAATGATGTCCTTCAGCCTTTCGTTTGGCTACGGCTTCACGTACTTGGTGGGCATAGGCAGCTGTCTGAGGGGGGAAAGCCGCCATGAGTGGTTTCCATGCCTCTTCATCCGTAACCCAGCTCGCATTTCTAACCATAGCATCAAACACATTAGGAGGAACATCAACGGCAACGGTGGGCATGCCGCTCTGCATCGAGGATCGGACATCCATCGCGGTCTCGAAGGCTGGCGTACAAACTTGTTGAGCTCGGACGAGTGAAACAATGGTGGAAGAGCGTACCTCGGTCAAGGAAGAGTTGTTTAACCTGCTTACGCTGCTTCTTGGCATCGATGGGAAGTATGAGCTGGACATCGGGAGAAACGGATACATCCTTGGGGAGTATATTGCCGCCGGATATCGTTTCGGGCAACACAGGAGCAGCAGAAGTTGCGAGATCGGCGCGTTTTTGTTCTGCAATTTGCTGTTGGAGCCATCCAACTAGTTCTTGGCGTGACACTGGGGAGGTTTATGATAAGATGTTTCTGTCATAGACGGTGATCGGATAGCACGTACACTCGTACTCTGTACCCTTCAGGATACTCTTCACTTTGAATGCGGTTTGGTCTCGTCGAGCAGCCCTCGGTCGGGGATACACAGCAAACCTGTGATACTTCGTCATGTTTTCCCAAATCCCGAAATCAACTCGCTACTTACAAAATACCTTCCCGAGTACACAGATCGATATGACTTTCATGGTCTGCATTTGGCAGGCCAGATTCATACATGATGTCAGCACTGATATTGTGCTGCCACAAGTATGATACGACTTCGAGACGATCTTGTAGATGCCCAGGATGATAAGAAACAACGTAAACGTCGCAGCGACGGGGGCTCCAAAACCCGAATGAACGTTCCTCCTTCACAAGTGTTCTGACGGAGGTGCTTTGGAAGGCAGCAAGTGCAGCGGTGATCTTTTCCACAGAGATTTGAAGGCCAGTAGCGCAGACAGCATCAAGCTTTTGTTTCGAAGGAGAAAAGCGCCCAATGAGATTGTCATACCTTCAAGTCGGGCCAGTCAGTGGCGAAGATTCACACTCAAGGGTCATGCGCACCGTCCACCCGCAGCGAGAAAATCCATACGCTTGTTCCGCCTCACAACTTCAATCACCACACCATCCTTGAACAGAGATTGATGGCTTCCGAGCATAAGCGGGTGGAAGAAAATCTGTCTTGAGACGCCAGCAGACGTTGCGAACTGCAATGTGTTCTGGATTTCAGCGATTGCAGGCCGTATCATAGTCGCAAGAGGTGAAGAAATTTTTTCCAGACGCGAAAGAACGTTATCGATATCTTCGTCTATTCCACTGTGAATACCATAGGAGGCGTAAAATAAGAGGTATTTACTCACCAACTTCGGATAGAATTTCCAGTTCATCCGTAACACTCCGCAGTAACCCCTTCCGCAACAATAGTGCCCTCTTCTGCGACGGCGACGATTTGGTTTGGTTGATGATCTCCACAACCGCGCTTCTATGAACATCTGGTATTCTATTCATCACGAGCTCAATGACTATTCACACCAGCCCAGTCAGTCACTGCAATGGCGAGCAACGGCAAAGCAGCTACGTACTCTTCGAATGGGAAACATGGATATCATAGTTCTGTGACAGGTTCGGGAAGCCATTCAAGACATCATTGATAACAGCAATGATCTCCGCGCCAGCGGCAATCGGTCCCGACGCAAGATCTTGGGTAACGATATCGAACACCGCCGCCTTGGTCATCTTGGGGTGGCCCGCCACCGGGCTACGAAAACAAGGTCAGGCAACGCCTGCACCCACACATCTTAAGAGAACGTACCTAGGTCGATAGGCATTCGTGATATGGTACCTTTTAATCCTCTTGATCCCAGTCCTC